>ONZH01022717.1:0-49921 GCA_900303285.1 Rhinella marina
AAACCACAACAGTGCGAACAGCTGATGTCGTGGATTGCGGATAATGCTTCAAGTAATTTGTCCACCAGTCAGTCTTCCACGCAGTCCACCCACGTTACCCAAGGGAGCACTCCTATGGCTCCTCCACCTCAACCTCCTTCCCCCCAGTCTGCCCCCTCCCAGGAAAATTTGGAATGCGATCCGGCATACTCTCAGGAACTGTTTTCTGGACCCTTCCCAGAGTCACAAACCACTTCTCAGGTTGCTGCTAAACTCGTTCCCGATGCCCAAGTGTCGCAGTATGTGGGTGATGATGATGATGACAATGTTGAGTTAGTGGAAGAAGTTTGTAAAGAGGTGTCGGACGATGAGGAGACACGGTTGTCAGACAGTGGTGAAGTTGTTGTCAGGGCAGGAAGTCCGAGGGGGGAGCAGACTGAGGAATCGGAGGATGACGAGGTGAATAACCCAAGCTGGGTTGATATGCCGAGTGAAGACAGTGCTTCTGAGGCGGAGGCGAGTGCTGCACCAGAACAGGTTGTAAGAGGCAGTGGTGTGGCCAGAGGGAGAAGCAGGGCCAGAGCTGGTGCATCAGCAGCAACTGTTTCACGTAGTGAAGCTCCCGTGGCGAGGCCTAGATGTTCGCAAGTCTGGAGGTTCTTTAAAGAAAGTGAGGATGACCGAAGGATGTGGTTTGCAACCTGTGCCACACCAGGATCAGCAGGGGTGCCACCACTACTAGCCCAACCACAACCAGAATGCGCAGGCTTATGAGTGCTAAACACCCCACTCAATGGAACCAAGGCCGTTCACCACCTCCTGCGGATCACACCACTGCTCCTTCCCCTGTGTCACTCGCTGCCTCTGCTAGTCAACCCCCTGCGTCACTCGCTGCCTCTGCTAGTCAACCCCCTGCCCAGGACCCCGGCACGAGCGCCTCCCGCCAGAAATCCACACCTTCGCCTCCATGATCCTCCACAGTGTCCACCAACGTGTCCCAGCGCAGCGTTCAGCTGTCTTTACAGCAGACGCTGGAGCGCAAGAGGAAATACAGTTCCACCCACCCACATGCCCAAGCCCTCAACGTCCACATCTCCAAATTGCTTAGCCTGGAGATGCTGCCCTATAGGCTGGTAGAGACCGAGGCCTTTCGCAATCTCATGGCGGTGGCTGCCCCTCGGTATTCGGTCCCCAGCCGCCACTATTTTTCCCGATGTGCTGTCCCAGCCCTACACCAGCACGTGTCACAGAACATCATCCGTGCCCTGACCAACGCTGTTTCTGAGAAGGTCCACCTAACCACGGACACGTGAACAAGTGCTGCCGGGCAGGGACACTATATCTCACTGACGGCACATTGGGTTAACTTGGTGGAGGCTGGGACCGAGAATGACCCTGGGGCGGGCTCATGTACTGCCCACACCGAGGATTGCGGGGCCTACCTCGGTCACGGTCTCTCAGACGTACTATGCCTCCTCCTCCTCCGACCCCTCCTCCTCCTCCACCGAATTACCAGCCGTGAACACGGCGCATTCAGTCGGTAGCTCTAGGCGAAGCAGCAGTGCCGTGGGTAAGCGCCAGCAGGTGGTGCTCAAACTGCTGAGCTTAGGTGACAAAAGGCACACCACCCACGAGCTGTTACAGGGCATCACGGCGCAGACCGATCTGTGGCTGGCACTGCTGAACCTCAAGCCAGGCATGGTTGTGTGTGACAACGGGAGTAACCTGGTGGCGGCTCTGCAACTCGGCAGACTGACACATGTGCCATGCCTGGCCCACATGTTCAATCTCATAGTTCAGCGGTTCCTCAAGACATACCCCAATCTGTCTGATTTGCTCACAAAGGTGCGCCGCATCTGTGCGCATTTCCGCAAGTCGACCACAGATGCTGCCACTCTCAGGGCAGCGCAGCGCCGCCTACAACTGCCCGCTCACCGACTGTGCCCACGAGATGGAATTCGACATTAAACATGTTATCCAGAGTTTACCAGCAGCGTAGAGCGATTGTAGACTGCCAGATGTCAAATTCCACCAGAACTGGTAGTCAGGTCAGTCAGATTCCTCAAGTCTACAATGAGGAGTGGACATGGATGTCTGATATCTGCCAGGTGTTGAGCAACTTTGAGGAGTCAACACAGATGGTCAGCGGCGATGCCGCCATTATCAGCCTCACCATCCCGCTGCTTTGCCTGTTGAAAAACTCACTGCTCAGCATGAAGTCGGATGCTTTGCGCTTGTCACAAGAGACGGTGGAGGAACGTACGTCGCTTGATAGCCAGAGCACCCTCCGGTCTGTTTCTCAGCGCGTATCGGAGGAGGGGGATGAGGATGAGGAGGAAGAGGAGGAGAATGTCGGCGAGACAGTAGAGGGTACCAGTGCTCAGTCCTTAACTCTTGAGCGTGTATGGGCTGAAGAGGAGGACTTGGAGGAGGAGGAGGAAATGGAGAGTCAGGCCAGTGAGGAGAGGGAATTCTTGCGTGTTGGGACTCTGGCGCACATGGCAGACTTCATATTAAGCTGCCTATCACGTGACCCTCGCGTTAGAAGAATTTTTTTCAGACACCGATTACTGGGTGTTCACTCTCCTGGACCCACGGTACAAGCAGATCCATTCCACTCTCATCCCTGCAGAGGAAAGGAGTATGAGAGTGAATAGATATCAACAGGCCCTGGTGCACAAGCTGAAACAATTCTTCCCATCTGACGCCGCTAGCGGCAGAGGGCATGGTTCTCTGGGCCAAGTAGCGGGGGAGAGGAGGCGAGCAGGCAGCTTGTCCAGCACTGGCAGGGGAATGCTCTCCAAGGCCTTTGCCAGTTTTATGTCACCCCAGCAAGACACTGTCACCTGTCCCCAGTCTAGGCAGAGTAGGGGTGAGCTGTACAGAAAGATGGTGAGGGAGTACCTAGCTGACCATACCAACGTCCGTAGCGATCACTCTGCTCCATACAACTACAGGGTTTCAAAACTGGACACGTGGCTTGAACTGTACGCCTTGGAGGTGCTGGCCTGCCCGGCCGCTAGCGTGCTGTCAGAGCGGGTATTCAGTGCAGCTGCTGGCGTCATCACCGATAAGCGTACACGCCTGTCAACTGACAGCACTGACAGGCTGACGCTTATTAAAATGAACAAAGCCTGGATTTCACCGGAATTCAAATCTCCTCCGTGGAAGAGCAGCTAAAGATTAACATTACTTATGTATCCGATTCCTCTTCTCTACTCCTCCTACTCCTCCTCCTCCTCCATATCGTCTTTGCCTAATGCTGACCAAAAAACGCCATTTTTAGAGGTCCAACTGGCACTCTTTTACCACAATTTTTCAGGCGGGCCCCCTACAGGCCTTCTCTTCAAACAATTTTTCCGGAGGTCCACCTACAGGCCCTCTCTCCAAACATTTTTTCCGGAGGTCCACCTACAGGCCCTCTCTCCAAACAATTTTTCCGGAGGTCCACCTACAGGCGCTCTCTCAAAACAATTTTCCGGAGGTCCACCTACAGGTCCTCTCTCTAGTTCCAGTTTCCAGTTTTATTTGCGCAAACTGCGTAAATTTTATTTTTGGGATAGGTGTGAAAAATAATATTACCTGCGTAGCTATATTGCCCAACATTGGATACGGTAGCAACAAGAAGACCAAACACATGCTGCCCAGTGTTCCGCAAATTCCTGGTCCACAATGTCAAGGAGCTCAAGGTTCTGTTGATGAGCAACAAGTCCTTCTGTGTAGAAATCGCCCACAACGTCTCCATCTAAGAACCTAAAGACCATTGTGGAGAGAGCGGCACAGCTCGCCATCAAAGTGACGAACCCCAACATTCGTTTTATTTGTGCTAAATAAAAGTTAAATAAACACACAAACAAAAATGTGATCTGTTCCTGTGCCTGATCCACCCAAGTTGAATCTGTCCCATCATGAGAAAGTCCCCCCAAGGAGTCCCCACTGTAACTTTCTTCACTTTCAACTACCTCACCCCCCCGACACCTGTGTCTCGCCATTGTCCACCACCTCCTCAGGCAACACTGGTAAATCCCCACTGTCAGCACACGGAGACTGCAAAAGGTCTTGCGATTTGGGGCAGAGAATGTTCTGGGGTAGCACATCAGAGAAGGGGTGACTATGGGGTTCCAGGGAGTACGTGACCACATGCAATCTCCATCTAAAAAGTCATGCCACACTTGATCGAGCTCATAATTGACAATTGTACCGGTTTATGCTAAATTTTTAAGTTGGGGTCCTGTGTTGTCATTCTAACTACATCCGGCTGTTGTCACCACCACACACGCTAGCCCAGGGGGCACTTCTCTAGCTCTTCCAGCTCAACCTCCTTCCCCCCAGCCTGCCCCCCCACCTACAGGCCCTCTCTCCAAACAATTTATGTCTTTTTCCTATCTTTCTCTCTCTCCAAAGTATTTTTCCGGATAGCTGCCATAGTATACGGTATTAAACTAAGTAGTATACATAGAACACATACCACACTTGATCTATACCAGGGGTGCACAACCTGCGGCCCTTGATACCATTCTGTGTGGCCCAACCATCTTGTAACAGACATGTATGTTCATGTTTTGTGGCTGCTCACATGCATTTTTCATGTATTTCTCCCATTAGATGGGACTCCTGGAACAGTAACTAGACATTAATGGTATACACTGTGTGTTCAATCTGCCATAAATACAGTATTTCAGTTGGTAATACCCCTTTAAATTTTATTTTCGGCCCTTGACGTTGGTTCAGTCGGACAATGTGGCCCCCACCCAGAAAACGTTGTGCACCCCTGATCTATACTGAACGTCACTTTTAAAAATACGTCATTTTCCTCTCTTTCTCTCATTTGTCTGGGTTGCAATTAAGCAGACCATGGCTGCCTAATCTAATAGTTTCCGTGTAATTGCTCCATACTGCACGTCTTTTTCCTCTCTTTCTCTCTCTCCAAACTATTTTTCCGGATAGGTGCCGTATACGGTATTAAACTCAGAAGAATACATACCGTACCGGTTGATGCTAGAGTTTTTCCAAATCCATCTGGCTGTTGTCACCACCACACACGCTGGCCCAGGGGACACTCCTCTGGCTCTTCCAGCTCAACCTCCTTCCCCCCAGCCTGCCCCCACCTACAGGCCCTCTCTACAAACAATTTACCCGGATAGGGGACGTATTAGATTTTGTACTGATGTTTTTTTTGGTTCTTCTTTTAATTGCCTCCTGACCTGTGATAGGCAGAGCATGGACATGTCCCCTTAGCTGCAGTAGGAAAGACACTCCCCTGGCCAGAGCAAGCTCTTTTTCCTTTTCCGTGTTTGAAAAATCCATGAAATATATGGTCCTAAGATACGGGACGTATACGATTTTAAACTGAGAAGAATCGATACCACACATGCCCCACTAGGAGAATTTGGGGTAATGGTGGGATTAGGCAGCCTCAGAGGCATCCATGCATGCTGCCCCTGCTGTTTCCTGTCCATTTCTGTGGTGTTTCCATCATTTTCTGAGGTTTCCAGGTTTTCACCCAGCCTAGGCAGAGTCTCCCATTGACTTCAATGGGGTTCGTTATTCGAAACGAGCACCCGAGCATCAGGAAAAGTTCGACTCCAATAACGAGCACCCGAGCATTTTAGTGCTGGCTCATCTCTATACGCGACCTCTTTGAACACGTACGCATGAGCGTACAAATTGCATACGAATCCTCAGCGTACTATTGTCTAGCGATTACGTAATCCGTAGGCACGCACACACGAGTTGAGAGGCCGCGGCGTGCACTCCTCAGAGGCAGAGCAAAGTTTTACAAATCACATCCATGCGACTATCAGTATTTAGCTCTGCAGAGCTGAAATACATGATCTGGCTGATGGACCGGCAGGATTACGATGGCACACATCGCTACCCGAACCAGCATTAAAAGGAGGTGATCCAGCAGATGATCCGAGGCTTGCGCCATCGTTTCGACACCCGGACCCCGGGCCAGATCCAGCGGAAATGGTCCGATCTGAAGTTCAAGTGCTCTGTCACGCGAGGTCGGCGTCGCGCTCCCTCTGCACGACATCGCCGGAGCTCTCCGCCCTGCTACAAATGTTGTAGATCAGTATTGCTGTTGGGAGGTACCACTAAGTCTCTTTCCTTGCCCAAGTATATCGGCGATTTTTCGGACGTTTTTTCCATGTCCGAGACTGAGTTTCTCCCTCCTCACCGGCAATATGATTGCGCCATCGACCTTATTGAGGGATCCAAATATCCCAAAGGTCGCATTTATAATCTCTCTACTCCTGAACGTCAGTCCATGAGGGATTATCTCAAAGAGAGTCTGGCCAAGGGTCACATCCGGCCTTCAGTTTCTCACATGGGGGCAGGTTTTTTCTTTGTTGGTAAAAGGGATGGAGGATTGAGGCCCTGTATCGATTACAGGGAGCTCAATAAAATCACTGTTAAAAACAGATACCCGTTGCCCCTTATTCCTGACTTGCTGAATCAGGTCCAGGGGGCCTGTTGGTTCACCAAGCTGGATTTGAAGGGGGCATACAACCTAATCAGGATTTGTGAGGGGGACGAATGGAAAACTGCTTTTAATACCCCAGAAGGTCATTATGAGTACTTGGTAATGCCTTTTGGGTTAAGTAACGCTCCGGCAATTTTCCAAAACTTTGTCAATTACATTTTTAGACCATTTATTGGGAAATTTGTAATTGTCTATATTGATGACATCCTGATTTTTTCTGCAGACTGGGAGAGTCACGTATCTCACACCAGGCAAGTGCTGGAGGTGTTGTGTGAAAACAAGTTGTTCGTTAAAGGGGAAAAGTGTACCTTTGGTGTTCAGGAAGTAGCCTTTTTGGGATACATTCTCACCCCTTTTTCTTTCAAAATGGACCCAGTTAAAGTACAGGCCATTGTGCATTGGGTGCGACCTTCCTCTTTGAAGGCGCTCCAGCGATTTCTGGGGTTTGCTAATTTTTATCGTAAATTTGTCAAAAATATTTCAGTGGTAGCCAAACAGATTATTAATTCATCCTCTGGGATGTCGCCGTTTTCATCCACGCTTTAGCTCCTTTTCCCCATCTGCGTTGGTTGACCCAGAGGTCAATGATTTTTCTCAAGAACTGTGCACAGTTTGGGCACAGGTTCAGTCGAACCTGGAAAAGGCCCAAGGAGTTCAAAAAGCTAAGGCTGATAGAAAACGTTCTAAGGGTGTGAATTTTAAGGTTGGGGATAAGGTATGGTTATCGACTAAAAATCTCAACATGAGGGTACCATCCTACAAGTTTGCACCTCGCTTCATTGGTCCTTACAGGATCACCAAGGTGATCAATCCGGTTTCTTTTAGGTTATGTTTACCCGACTCCCTTCGTGTTCATAATGTTTTTCATGTGTCTTTGCTCAAACGTTATGTTGCTCCCGTTGGTCCTGAGGAACAGTCTCCGCCTCCGGTTGAGGTAGCAGGACAAATGGAGCATGAGATTGCCAGAATTGTGGATGTGAGAAGGGTCCGGAATTCCTTCCAGTACCTCGTACATTGGAAGGGGTTTGGTCCTGAGGACAGGTCTTGGGTACCGTTGACCAGGATGCATGCAGACTCGCTCATCCGAAAGTTCCATCTGCAGCATCCCGATAAGCCTGCTCCCGCTGGTAAGGGTCCGGTGGCCCCTCGTGAAGGGGGGGTACTGTCACGCGAGGTCGGCGTTGCGCTCCCTCTGCACGACATCGCCGGACCTCTCCGCCCCCCTAGAGACAAGCAATAGGGAATTGAAGTGCTGGTCTTGTCAGCCAGCACTTCATGAGTTAATTCTCTGTTTGGGTTTAGCCATGTGGTGCTGATCACACCACATGGCTACTTTACATATTGTTTGGACAGCTTGCTCCGCCTCAGGTCATGTGATGCTGGCCATTCACATGATCCTGGGCGGGCTATTTAAAGATGGCAACTGCCTCACTCAGATGCCTGTGATTAGTCTTCTGAGATCAGTGCTGTGTGTTGGACCTTGCTGTTGGATTATTGGTATATTGGATTTTGGCTTCGGACTTAGACTACGCTTTTGCGATTCCCCTCGGTATTTGACGTGACCTCCTGTTCTTGACTTGGCTTGCTGACTATTCTGCTATTGTGTTTGTTCTGTCTGTGTTCGTCTTTCCCCATGTTCCTTTCCCTGTGCACGTACTCAGCATAGGGACCGTCTCCAAGTTAGGAAAGGGCAGGGAAAGAGGTGGGGAAAGAGGTGGGGTTCAGACAGGGCACACTATCCCTTGTTTCCCTGTCGTGACATGCTCAGAGCGGCTTAATGAGATCCGCACAGAGACACGGCAGGGTGAGTATTGCGAATACTACTAGTAGATGCTCCGGCTACAGGTCCTTTGGAACTGCTGCCCTGTGCCACCTTCTCCTTTTTTTTAGAGCTCAAGTTAGAGCTCAAGGTCTAGCTGGAACTGGACCCCTTTTGCTTATCCTTTCCCGACATTTTTCAATTCACACTGTGGTCCTGCAGCTGGTCTTTGTCCCTGTCTCCCTATCTCTCCCTGTCTCTCTCTCCCTGCCTGATTAATTACTAGCCCTGAACTGGCCCTGCACTTGCCCTGAAGTATCCCTGATATGTGTAATATGGATTCCCAGAGCAATTACACCCCAATTTTCACAAAACAGGTCTCAGACTCTCAGAACTTCACACACAGTGCTTCTGCTCATCTCAGCAGAAGTGATGCATCACTGGCTTACCAAGCCTGAGCCAATCAGAGCAAGCCCTGCCCACTAGATCAGGTGACCGCTTTCTTCCCGGGCTTTTGCGCACAATAAATGAACTAACAGTAAAAGTTTGCTAATGAATTGAATTAGTACGCAACAGCGTTATACGTAGTAATAGCGTATAATTTATAGGACAACTACGTAGCGAATGCGTACAAAACCGAAGCGAATCACCTAATATTCGGATTCGCTTTGCAGCTGAAAATTTCCAAGATTCGATATGAATCAACGAAACAACGAATCGCTTATCTCTAATTACAGTCATGTGTGTGAGCCTTGAAAGGGTCCATATGCTCGATGAGTCTTACCACTGAATTTTGGTGCAGACATTCCACACTGAAATTTTGCCAAAAATCCACCAGCCGCCACATCTATTCTGCCTCCCATTAATTTCAATTAAGTATGCTTCCAAGTTCCATGGAAGTGAATCATGGACATGTATTTTTTTTCACTGACAATTGAAAAATGTTCCTGATTTTTATGGAGCAATCCAGGAATTTCTGAACATTTGGCAAACTTAGAGCAAAGACAGAGTAATATGTGAGCCCTTCTTCATTTCACTCATTGTAGCCATTCTCAGACCCCCATAGATCAATATATTTAATCTGTCACTATGAAATATGAAAAGATTTGCTAAAGCACAGCCATAATTTAATAAATTAATCTCTTGTTTTCTTGCTGAAGCTCTGAGTGGTCCCTGGTGGTTATGACTTTTCTCATTTTCTGTCTTTTTCTAGATAATACACAGGAGGATGTTGTACTTATTTCTCGGTACAGACCTGACCGCTGATAAGATATAAACCTCTCCCTGTCACATCCCTTCATCTAATGCTGAACAATTCCCAGTGAAGCAGGCCTGTGCAGACACCAGTGTGCCAGAGATACAATGAGAGCAATGAACGTGCAGAAGATAATTTCCTTCATTTTATGTTATCGTTTTTTAGAAATCTTCCTGTTGCTGGTTTTGTGTGTGACCTTCTGTGATTCTGAGATACTGAACCCTGCAGCTCAGTGTGATCTTGTAATGAAGGATTATACCTTTGAGTATGAATATTCTCAGGAAGGAGACATCATTATTGGAGGGATCTTCACTGTACATTCCTGGGTGACACTATGGAGCTGGAAAGGGAGCAATGACTTCAAGCAGATGTGTTCGGCGTAAGTTTAAATGCTGGTCCTGCAGAGCTGGAATTTACACATAAAATGACAGGGATAAGTGTGACAATCACCTCTTATTGTAATCAGTATATACAGGGATATAGTCCCTATATTCCCTTATTGTGATATAAATCCTTGTAATGGTTCTGTGATGAAAAAGGTAAAAATAAAAGCTTTGGTAATAAAATCATACACTTTGTCAAAGGTTGAAGAGGCTAATAGATAAGATACATTCATATCCAGATATTATAAAGTGTTGTGCAGAGACATAATTGACTGCTCAGAATATATACAGATATAGAGGGCTATGGAGATTCTAGAGTCAGCAAATCAATTTTAATTACTGTAATTGAATTTCATACAAATTTTCCAAAAGTTTTTGGAAATCGTCCAGCACAAATTGATGAAAATGCCCCCCCCCCATGATCCTGTCCCAGCAGGCTTGCCCATTATGCCTTGCAGTCATCCTCAGCACATTATGAGGTACTACTGTATATCTATGAGGTCAGTGAGCATGTCATAAGCACTATATAAGTTCCCAGCCAGGATCTACCATGTTTTTCTGGACTTATACATTGAAGGTAAAGCACATGTATTAGAGGAAAGAGATTATAATGGTGGATTTACAGATTCCGAGGACGTTCCTTCCCAAAAACTGGCTGCTTCTTCAGAGGGGGTGAAGAGCTGCATTTACATGCACTGATCACCTCCACAATATGAGAATGAGTGATCGCTCATCCTCATATAGCTGCATTGTTTCTGGGCAACAGAATAATGTTTAGACAGCCTGATCTGCTGACCAGAAACAATAATTTACTTGTCTGCCTTAACCACAGTTTCACCCAATGAACAAGCATTTTGCTTGTTCATCTGGTGATCTGCTGCACCGTTGGATGGGCAGACTGTCTGAAACAAGCATTAGCAGGAACATTTGTACCTGCTAACTATTGGCACGTGTGAATCCACCATAAAACACAAAACTAGTTTTAAAGGGATTTACGGACATGCACCTATATCGAGAACGAAGCGGGAAAAGTAGTGGCTGGAGGACTCCGGTCTGCCCACCACCAAGCGCTCTCCCCATAGAAGTGAATGGGAGTGCACCACTTATGACCGGCCACCGCTCCTATTCACTTTTATGGGCCCAACGGAAATAACTGAGACAGCACTCGGCTATTTTCCGCTGCCCCAGAGAAATGAATGGAGGGCAGTTGTACATGCACAGTGTGCCCTCCACTACTTTTGGGGCTCCATTTTGGAGATAGGTGCTGCGCACAGTGTAACGCTACTACCGTCTACAGTGGCTGATGCATAGCGCTCTCCTTGATGTCTCCAACATTGTTGGTGGCCATCATTTTTGCTCAGTGTTAATTAACTTTCATCAGTGCTCCATAGATGCTCCCTGGCCTATGTAGGACGATAACACCTGTGCCTGGTGGTGTGGTCAGGTACCCTTACAGATCATATAGAATGCAGACCACACTGATGTAAACAGTTTTGAATGGTCTGGTGTGATACTTTCCTCTCCCTTAAATGTGACTGGAGTTGTGTGGCATTTATCATCTAGTTCCTTAGGGCATTGTTCACATTGAAGCAGTCATCAGTGTGGAATAAGGCCAATTGACGTCCACTTCTATGCCTTTCTGTAACTCTTCCAGTCTCTTTGTATCTCTGTTGCAACTTTCTGATGACACTCTGTGACACTCTTAGCTCAGTGGACACACTTCCGTCTGAGAAAATCATGCTTGAAGCCTTGCAATGGCAAGGTACAATTGATCAATTGTTAGGTGTCGTCTTGGTCTCATGGTGTCAAAATGTGAACACCAAGATAAAGAGGGCTGTTCAAATCTAATATAACAAGGAAATTTATTGGGCGATTTGTGAATCAAACACCTGTAGTGAATTTTACTGAAACACTAAACATGCGCATTCAAAAGTTTAGAGAAGGTCACATTAAGTTCACCTGTAAAGGTAAGAGTGCATTTTAGGCTTATCCTGAAATTTCACCCACAAGCCAAATATCTCAATTTTTTTTGTTAGTAATATATAGAGATGAGCGAGCACTAAAATGCTCGGGTGCTCGTTATTCGAGTCGAACTTTTCCCGATGGTCGGGTGCTCGTTTCAAATAACGAACCCCATTGAAGTCAATGGGAGACTCGAGCATTTTTGCAGGGTACCAAGGCTCTGCCTAGGGAAGGTTGGGTGAAAACCTGGAAACCTCAGAAAATGATGGAAACACCACGGAAATGGACAGGAAACAGCAGGGGCAGCATGCATGGATGCCTCTGAGGCTGCCTAATCCCACCATTACCCCAAATTCTCCTAGTGGGGCATGTGTGGTATCGATTCTTCTCAGTTTAAAATCGTATATGTCCCCTATCTTGGGACCATATATTTCATGGATTTTTCGAACACGGAAAAGGAAAAAGAGCTTGCTCTGGCCACAGGTGAGTCTTTTCTACTGAGGCTAAGGGGACGTGTCCATGCTCTGCCTATCACAGGTCAGGAGCCAATTAAAAGAGGAACAAACAAAAATCAGTATAATATCTAATACGTCCCCTATCCGGGTAAATTGTTTGGAGAAAGGGCCTGTAGGTGGGGGGCAGGCTGGGGGGAAGGAGGTTGAGCTGAAAGAGCCAGAGTAGTGCCCCCTGGGCTAGCGTGTGTGGTGGTGACAACAGCCGGATGGATTTGGAAAAACTGTAGCATCAACCGGTACGGTATGTATTCTTCTGAGTTTAATACCGTATACGGCACCTATCCAGAAAAATAGTTTGGAGAGAGAGGAAAAAGACGTGCAGTATGGAGCAATTACACATAAACTATAAGATTACGCAGACTTGGTCTGCTTAATTGCAACCCAGACAAATGAGAGAAAGAGAGAAAAATGACATATTTTTAAAAGTGACGTTCAGTATAGATCAAGTGTGGTATGTGTTCTATGTATACTACTCAGATTAATACCGTATATGGCAGCTATCCGGAAAAATAGTTTGGAGAGAGAGAAAGATAGGAAAAAGACGTAAATTGTTTGGAGAGAGGGCCTGTAGGTGGGGGGGCAGGCTGGGGGGAAGGAGGTTGAGCTGGAAGAGCCAGAGGAGTGCCCCCTGGACTAGCATGTGTGGTGGTGACAACAGCCGGATGTAGTTAGAATGAAGACGCAGGACCCCAACTTAAAAATTTAGCATCAACCGGTACAATTGTCAATTATGAGCTCGATCAAGTGTGGCGTGACTTTTTAGATGGAGATTGCATGTGGTCACGTACTCCCTGGAACCCCATAGTCACCCCTTCTCTGATGTGCTACCCCAGAACATTCTCTGCCCCAATTCACAAGACCTTTTGCAGTCTCCATGTGCTGACAGTGGGGATTTACCAGTGTTGTCTGAGGAGGTGGTGGACAATGGCGAGACACAGGTGTCGGGGGGTGAGGTAGTTGAAAGTGAAGCAAGTTACATTGTGGACTCCTTGGGGGGACTTTGTCATGATGGGACAGATTCAATTGTGTTTAGAAAGGCTGATGGGCTTCCGTTAGCACTGTGTGTATAGAACCCCATGGCCTTTCATAAAAAATAGTCTGGCGATGACCCCAAGGCAAATTTCAGGGACACGGTAATGGTGACCCACTTAAAAATGCTGCCTGACAACCTGGCGGTTAACCCCTGATTGTCTGTCTTTCAATAAGATTGCAGTGTAAAGCATGGTGGTGAGCCTCAGTAATAGGATTGCAGTGTAAAGCATGGTGGTGAGCCTCAGTATGACTTTTTGGATGGAGATTGCATGTGGTCACGTACTCCCTGGAACCCCATAGTCACCCCTTCTCTGATGTGCTACCCCAGAACATTCTCTGCCTGAATTCACAAGACCTTTTGCAGTCTCCGTGTGCTGACAGTGGGGATTTACCAGTGTTGTCTGAGGAGGTGGTGGACAATGGCGAGACACAGGTGTCGGGGGGTGAGTTAGTTGTATGGGAAGCAAGTTACAGTGGGGACTCCTTGGGGGGACTTTCTCATGATGGGACAGATTCAACTTGGGTGGATCAGGCACAGGAACTGATCAATTTTTTTTCTGTGTTTATTTAACTTTTATTTAGCACAAATAACCACAGAGATATTTATTTGTTCTCTTCGCTGCGCAGTCTGGCGTTGGGGTTCGTCACTTTGATGGCGAGCTGTGCCGCTCTCTCCACAATGGTCTTTAGGTTCTTTGAGGAGACGTTGTGGGCGATTTCTGCACAGAAGGACTTGTTGCTCATCAACAGAACCTCGAGCTCCTTGATATTGTGGACCAGGAATTTGCGGAACCCTGTGGGCAGCATGTGTTTGGTCTTCTTGTTGCTACCGTACCCAATGTTGGGCAATATAGATACGCAGGTAATATTATTTTTCACACCTATCCCAAAAAAAAATTTACGCAGTTTGCGCAAATAAAACTGGAAACTGGAACTGGAGAGAGGGCCTGTAGGTGGACCTCCGGAAAAATTGTTTGGAGAGAGGGCCTGTAGGTGGACCTCCGGAAAAATTGTTTGGAGAGAGGGCCTGTAGGTGGACCTCCGGAAAAATTGTTTGGAGAGAGGGCCTGTAGGTGGACCTCCAGAAAAATTGTTTGAAGAGAGGGCCTGTAGGGGGCCCTCCTGAAAAAGTGTGGTAAAAGAGTGCCAGTTGGACCTCTAAAAAATGGCATTTTTTTAGTCAGCGTTAGGCAAAGACGACATGGAGGAGGAGGAGTAGGAGGAGTAGAGAAGAGGAATCGGATACATAAGTAATGTTAATCTTTAGCTGCTTTCCCCCGGAGGAGATTTGAATTCCGGTGAAATCCAGGCTTTGTTCATTTTAATAAGCGTCAGCCTGTCAGCACTGTCAGTTGACAGGCGTGTACACTTATCGGTGATGACGCCACCAGCTGCACTGAATACCCGCTCTGACAGCACGCTAGCGGCAGGGCAGGCCAGCACCTCCAAGGCGTACAACGCCAGTTCAGGCCACGTGTCCAGCTTTGAAACCCAGTAGTTGTATGAAGCAGAGTGATCGCTACGGACGTTGGTATGGTCAGCTAGGTACTCCCTCGCCATCTTTCTGTACAGCTCCCCCCTACTCTGCCTAGACTGGGGAAAGGTGACAGTGTCTTGCTGGGGTGACATAAAACTGGCAAAGGCCTTAGAGAGCGTTCCCCTGCCAGTGCTGGACAAGCTGCCTGCTCGGCTCCTCTCCCCCGCTACTTGGCCCACAGAACCATGCCCTCTGCCGCTAGCAGCGTCAAATGGGAAGGATTGTTTCAGCATTTGCACCAGGGCCTGTTGATATCTATTCACTCTCATACTCCTTTCCTCTGCAGGGATGAGAGTGGAAAGGTTCTGCTTGTACCATGGGTCCAGGAGAGTGAACACTTAGTAATCGGTGTTTGAAAAAATTCTTCTAACGCGAGGGTCACGGGATAGGCAGCGTAACATGAAGTCTGCCATGTGCGCCAGAGTCCCAACACACAAGAATTCCCTCTCCTCACTGGCCTGACTTTCCATTTCCTCCTCCTCCTCCAAGTCCTCCTCTTCAGCCCATACACGCTCAAGAGTTAAGGACTGAGCACTGGTACCCTCTACTGTCTCGCCGACATTCTCCTCCTCTTCCTCCTCATCCTCATCCCCCTCCTCCGATACGCGCTGAGAAACAGACCGGAGGGTGCTCTGGCTATCAAGCGACGTATCTTCCTCCACCGTCTCTTGTGACAAGCGCAAAGCATCCGACTTCATGCTGAGCAGTGAGTTTTTCAACAGGCAAAGCAGCGGGATGGCGAGGCTGATAATGGCGGCATCGCCGCCGACCATCTGTGTTGACTCCTCAAAGTTGCTCAACACCTGGCAGATATCAGACATCCACATCCACTCCTCATTGTAGACTTGAGGAATCTGACTGACCTGGCAGTCTACAATCGCTCTGCGCTGCTGGTAAACTCTGGATAACATGTTTAATGTCGAATTCCATCTCGTGGGCCCGCCGCACAACAGTCAGTGAGCGGGCAGTTGTAGGCGGCGCTGCGCTGCCCTGAGAGTGGCAGCATCTGTGGTCGACTTGCGGAAATGTGCACAGATGCGGCGCACCTTTGTGAGCAAATCAGACAGATTGGGGTATGTCTTGAGGAACCGCTGAACTATGAGATTGAACATGTGGGCCAGGCATGGCACATGTGTCAGTCTGCCGAGTTGCAGAGCCACCACCAGGTTACGCCCGTTGTCACACACAACCATGCCTGGCTTGAGGTTCAGCGGTGCCAGCCACACATCGGTCTGTGCCATGATGCCCTGCAACAGCTCTTGGGCGGTGTGCCTTTTGTCACCTAAGCTCAGCATTTTGAGCACCGCCTGCTGGCGCTTACCCACGGCACTGCTGCTGCACCTAGAACTACCGACTGAAGGCGCCGTGCCCATGGATAGTAATTCGGTGGAGGAGGAGGAGGGGTCGGAGGAGGAGGAGGCATAGTACGTCTGAGAGACCGTGACCGAGGTAGGCCCCGCAATCCTCGGAGTGGGCAGTACATGAGCGGCCCCAGGGTCATTCTCGGTCCCAGCCTCCACCAAGTTAACCCAATGTGCTGTCAGTGAGATATAGTGTCCCTGCCCGGCAGCACTTGTCCACGTGTCCGTGGTTAAGTGGACCTTCTCAGAAACAGCATTTGTCAGGGCACGGATGATATTCTGTGACTCGTGCTGGTGTAGGGCTGGGACGGCACATCGGGAAAAATAGTGGCGGCTGGGGACCGAATACCGAGGGGCAGCCACCGCCATGAGATTGCGAAAGGCCTCGGTCTCTACCAGCCTATAGGGAAGCATCTCCAGGCTAAGCAATTTGGAGATGTGGACGTTGAGGGCTTGGGCATGTGGGTGGGTGGAACTGTATTTCCTCTTGCGCTCCAGCGTCTGCTGTAAAGACAGCTGAAGGCTGCGCTGGGACACATTGGTGGACACTGTGGAGGATCGTGGAGGCAAAGGTGTGATTTTCCGGCGGGAGGCGCACATGCCGGGGTCCTGGGCAGGGGGTTGACTAGCAGAGGCAGCGAGTGACGTAGGGGGTTGACTAGCAGAGGCAGCGAGTGACACAGGGGAAGGAGCAGTGGTGTGACCCGCAGGAGGTGGTGAACGGCCTTGGTTCCATTGAGTGGGGTGTTTAGCACTCATATGCCTGCGCATACTGGTGGTGGTTAGGCTAGTAGTGGTGGCACCCCTGCTGATCCTGGTGTGGCACAGGTTGCACACCACAGTCCGTCGGTCATCCTCACTTTCTTTAAAGAACCTCCAGAGTTGCGAACATCTAGGCCTCGCCACGGGAGCTTCACTACGTGAAACAGTTGCTGCTGATGCACCAGCTCTGGCCCTGCTTCTCCCTCTGGCCACACCACTGCCTCTTCCAACCTCTTCTGGTGCAGCACTCGCCTCCGCCTCAGAAGCACTGTCTTCACTCGGCTATCATCCCAGCTTGGGTCAGTCACCTCGTCATCCTCCGATTCCTCAGTCTGCTCCCCCCTCGGACTTCCTGCCCTGACAACAACTTCACCACTGTCTGACAACCGTGTCTCCTCATCGTCCGACACCTCTTTACAAACTTCTTCCACTAACTCATCATTGTCATCATCATCATCATCACCCACAGACTGCGACAGTTTGAAAACTTTGGCATCGGGAACGAGGTCAGCAGCAACCTGAGAAGTGGTTTGTGACTCTGGGAAGGGTCCAGAAAACAGTTCCTCAGAGTATGCCGGATCGCATTCCAAAATTTCCTGGGAGGGGGCAGACTGGGGGGAAGGAGGTTGAGGTGGAGGAGCCAGAGGAGTGCTCCCTTGGGTAACGTGGGTGGACTGCGTGAAAGACTGACTGGTGGACAAATTACTTGAAGCATTGTCCGCAATCCACGACATCAGCTGTTCGCACTGTTGTGGTTTCAACAGTCCTCTACCACGTGTCCCTGTAAGTTGAGACACGAAGCTAGGGAGTGTAGCTCTGCGGCGTTCCCCTGCTCCCTCATCAGCATGTACTGTCTCACCCTGCCCCGGACCACGGCCTCTGCCCCCTGCAGTAATTGAATGCCCACGCCCACGCCCTCGTCCTCGACCCTTAGCCCTGGGGTTCAACATTTTCTGTATATAAGTGTATGATATAAAAAATAAATGGGCCTGGTGTACTGAAACCCACAAACTTGTTCAGTCTGGTTTACGGTAATTAAGTGACGTAAAGAAAGTGTCACTTGGACAGAAAATACGGATTGGAGTGAGTGTACTGAACTGTGACACACAGAATGGTTCCACACTGCTGTGTGAAATGGATTTGTATCACTGAGCTAAAACAACAAAAAAACTATTTTTTTTATATATTTTTTTAATATATTTTTTTTGTAGTTTTGTTTTTTTTGGAACGTGACGTGCAGAAACTATCGTAGACCTAACTCACACCCTTTTAATGGTGGCTATTTTGACTGCGACCCAGACAAATGTCGCACAGAGATTTTTGTGATCAAGCTATATACGCGAGAGCAAAAGACCTGGTTGGATTAAGTGACGTACAGACAGTGTCACCTGGACAGAAAATAGTGAGTGTACTGAACTGTGACACACAGAATGGTTGCACACTGCTGTGTGAAATGGATTCGTATCACTGAGATATAACAATTAAAAAAAAAAAGGAGTGTTATACATGGTGATAGCGGTACTACTAGTGCCAGCCAGCCAGCCAGCCAAGCCAGGAGACAAAAAAAAAATTTCTTGTAGCCCTTAGAAGGGCTGTTGGGTTCTTTGTGGGTGATTCCTGCCTAACAGAGAACTAAATGCAGGCCCTAACACTCTCCCTGAAAGGCAGCAGCTCTATCCCTAACGACATCCAGACGGCATCTGAGCCGAGCGCCGCGGCCAGTCGGTAGTATAATCCAGGGTCACCTGATCAGGCCAGCCAACCCCTGCTATCGACATGTAAGGGCCCCACGTGATGAGTTTATAGGCGCCAAAAAAGCACGATGCGGAAGTTGCCATTTCCTCGAGCATGGCGAGATACTCGTCCGAGCAGCGAGCACTTGCGAGTACCCTAATACTCGAACGAGCACCAAGCTCGGACGAGTATGCTCGCTCATCTCTAGTAATATAGTGTGACATAGTGAGGGGTTGCTTGCTGGATGGGAGCAATATTTGCTGCTGGACAGATTAACAGCCAGGTGAGGTCAAGCACTGGAACAGTGTGAACAGTGTCACTGGAGCGGGAGGCTATCCAGCAACAGAGAGAAGCTAACCAGAACCAACAGGAGACTAATCAGTGACAGCAAGAAACAAACCAACTGCTGCAACATGTGATGGCCTTACAGATGGCAGAAGCATTGCGGGGGGTACACAATGCTTGGAAAGCACTCCTCATGGTTGACCTACCTGGCAGTGTTTGAGAAGGTTGCCAAGAAGGAGGGTCTACCCCAAGACCAGTGGGCTGAGGTCATCGCTCCGTTCTTGGCATCAGAACACCAACGCGTCTACTTTGATTTGCTGGCGGAGCAAGCGGTGGGCTACAATCAGGTCAAGGGTAAGATCCTCATGTGACTAGGGGTGAATGTGTTTATTCAGGCCCAGGGGGTGCATTAGTGGGAGTTTAACCCAGCCAAGTCAGTGAGACTCCAATATTATGACTTGGTGCAACTGTTGCAAAAATGTCTACAGCCCGAGGTACTGAGTCCTGCTGCCATGCTGGACCATATTGTGGCTGACAAATTCTGGAGGACTTTGCCACACCCAGTCCAGCATTGGGTTGATCAGGTGTCTCCTGTTAGTGCCCTTGAAATGGTGGACCTGATAGAGCAGTTTGGGGCTACCAAGGAACTTCAGGGGGGACTCTAGGGAAGGGGGCAATAAAACCCAGAAAATTGCTGACCCAGACCAGGTGGACAGAGCCGAAAAAGACTGTCAGGAATTTACCCTTTGGGGATTCAGCTCCGGTAATCTGGTGGCGGTGTCATGAGTCCGGCCATGTAAGGACAGACTGTCTCCATCTAGTCAAGCCCATGGACACAAACTTTGAGTATCGACAGTTGCTGTATGCCAGAAGGGTCTGTGCATCAGGCCCAGAGACTATTGATAACAAATATTTGTTACAGGAGAAAGTATGAGTCACTCTTGTGGTGGCTCTGCTAGACGCGGGGAGTCTGGTGACCCTTGTGAGGGCTACCTTGGTGTGACCCACTGAGTTTACTGGCCGGAAAGTTGGGGTGTTATGCATACATGGGGATTTGAAAGACTACCCCACCAATCACTATGAGTTAATACTAGGAAGAGATTTCCCGTTGTTCCCTGCCCTTGGCCAGCAGTTACACCTCTTGATCCCCAAGAGACAAGGAAGGTTTGGCTATGTGGGAGGCTTGTGGCTGGTGAGGACAGATCGACAAAATCCAGGATTTGGACTCTTTATGCGGTACCCACAGCACGGTGTGAACTGAACACCAGAACTTAACTAAGGTTTTTTATGTGCAGTGAACTCTGCCAAGTGTAAATAAAACACTGTTCTGGGCAAGAACTGTTTTTGTGCCTCTGTTCTGCGTCCACTCACCCAGCCTAACAGAGCGAAACCCCACAGTAGATAGATACATAGATAGATAGACAGACAGGGCAATCTGGTTTTCCACAATCATTAGTGTTGAGCCAATCGAAGTTGACAAAGTGGAATAAAATCCAAATTTCAGGAAAAATTGGACTTCTCAGAAATCTGAATTTCCTCATGCTTTGTGGTAATGAATCAGATTTTTTCAAAAATGGCATCTGCACATATTTTAAAGTGAAAGTAAGAAGCCCATGAATGAGGGATCACCCATAATTATGTGCAGCCAGCCAATCAGCAGATAACTAGATCCTTTGATATTACACCCGTATAAAAAGCTGCCTCCTGCCCAGCCTTCTTCATTTTCCAGCAATATGAGCATAGGAACAGATGTGATAAGTGCTAGTAAAAGTGTTTTACAAACATTTTAGTAGTATAATCTGGGGTAGGGACAGTGCAGTGACAGTGTAGGGAGATCATAGATCCTCATTTTGGGGTGAATAACCTGTGTAATATAACTGTTATTTGGGTGTCCAAATTGACACTGAATCATTTATTTTACATTTTAATTTTCTGTTACTATACAGTATATCTAACAAAGAGGTGCCAGGGCCCTGCAAAGGAACTGGCAGCAGACATAGCAGCAGAAGGGGTGGTGGCAGCAGCAGCTGTAGCAATAGGCTAGAGCTATCATTGTCATCCAGCAGTTGTGTTTTGACGACCAATCCCACTGTCCTAGAATGTTTGACTTTGTCTTCAACCTCATCTCAATTGACATCAGACACCCACATCCAAGAGTCCTCTGACACCACGTTTGGTTGGCATGGCCCAGTAACAAGCTAGTTGCCTTCACCTTTCCTGAACCTGCCTCTTTACTTTGTTGCTCCTTCTGTCAGGGAAGTGATGTATGCCTAGCATGGATTTGGAGGAGAGATTTGCTGGTTCCTCCTGTAGGCGTTCAAGTAGTCAGGGCAGATGCTGAGAGTGGTCAGGGATGTGGCCATGAGACTGGTGAGGATGACATAAGTGACAAGCAGACAGTAGTGGATGATGATGTAGCCAAACACATGTGGGTGCAGAGTGAAGACATCATCATCATCATAAAGGGAAGGGTGGCAGCAGGCCCCTAAGACAGCAGCAGGGTAGCAGCCTGCTGATAAGCCAGTCGGGATTAATCAGTGTGAGATCTGGAGCCAAATATGCCCGAGGTAGACTATCTGCTACCTGTCTGGAAACATCTAACAGTGTGAAACTTTACAGAGGCAGCGTCAGGCAGTCAGTTGTAATGGTAACATGCCATACTCACCGATGTGGTAATTTTTCATCACGTTGCTTGGGGATGTCAGTTGGCCATATGTAGGATCTGTGGGTGGAAGGTGAAGCGTGGCCAGGGAGGAGGGCAATGAGGAAGACCAGGTAAATGATCCCGACAGACTGTGGCAGTATGCAGTGGAGATGGAGGCAGACAGTCCCTTTGGTTCCTTTGTGCAAATGGGTAAATGCATGCTTAGTTGCTTGTGTAGAGACAGCCACTTTATCACCATTCGGCAAAGTAATGAATACTGGATCTCACGATATTATACCCTCGCTACCAGGTCAAAATGGGGGCATTTTTTACACCTACTGTGAAGGATGAAAAACTCAACTACCATTGAGACATCTTATGTAGTTGATTGGCCGCTGCAAAAGAAGTTTTCAAAAATTTGATTCAGCCGTTAATCTGAATTTTCCCAAAAAATTGATTCAGTCAAAATGGATTCATCAAGAGGCAAGTTAAAATCAGCTACTTCCCTGATGAAGAGACAATGTATGGAGAGGGTATCAGCAGTAAGTTTGTGTTGATGTCAATGTTTATTTTTCGCTTCTGATCCGTCAGAAGAACATCCCCACAAAAAAGGATCCTGTCTTGAGGAGTCAAAATAGTGGTTCAGCATAAGGAGTCAACATAGTGGTTCAGTCTCAGAGTGGGGAAAGTGGAAATTGCACGAGGAGTCAACATAGTCACTCAGTAAAAGAGTGGGGAGGGTGGCAATTGGATGAGGAATCAACATAGTTGCCTGGTCACAGAGTGGGGAGGTGGGAGGGCAACAGCATGGGAAGTTACAGCAAAGGATGGTGGACAGCAGTGGGAGAATATGGCAGCAGAGGAGCAGGTGTGTGGAATTAGTTGGGTAGCAGCATCAGAATAGTGGCTGAAGCACATCGCCAGATAAGTAACGGACAATTTTTCACAATGTTTTACATAGTTAATACGGTTGAAAAAAGACACATGTCCATCAAGTTCAACCAAGGGAGGGGGTAGGAGTGATGAAGGGGAGGGGGACGGGTAACCTTAAGACATGACTCTACATTTCTTAATATGTGGTGACCTTCTTTTTCTCTAAGAATTTATCTAAGCCTGTTTTGAAGCCCTCAGCTGTCTTTGCTGTGACCAGCTATTGCGGTAGACTGTTCCACAGATTCACAGTTCTTATAGTAAAGAAGGCTTGTCGCCCCTGGAGTCTGAACCTTTGCTTCTCCAGGCGGAGGCAGTGCCCCCTTGTCTTTTGAGGGGATTTTACCTGGAACAGTTTTTCACCATATTTTTTGTATGGGCCATTTACATACTTATACAGGTTGATCATGTCCCCCCTTATACGTCTCTTCTCAAGACTAAACAAGTTTAACTCCTTCAATCTTTCTTCATAGCTAAGATGCTCTATGCCCCTTATCAGTTTAGTTGCCCGTCTCTGCACCCTTTCCAGCTCCAGGACATCCTTCCTATAAACCGGAGCCAGAACTGAACAGCATATTCCAGATGAGGCCGTACTAATGCTATATACAGTGGTAATATGACATCCCTGTCCCGCGAGTCCATGCCTCTTTTAATACATGACAATATCCTGCTGGCCTTAGAAGCAGCCGATTGACATTGCATGCTATTCTGCAGTCTATGGTCTACAAGGACACCCAGATCCTTCTCTACAAGTGACTCTCCCAGTGTTACTCCCCCTAGGACATAGGAGGCATGCAAGTTGTTAGTACCCAGATGCATAACTTTACATTTATCCACATTGAACCTCATCTGCCAAGAGGATGCCCAAACACTCAGTGTGTCCAAGTCAGCTTGTAACTTCTGCACATCTTCCATAGACTGGACTCTACTACAAAGCTTAGTGTCATCTGCAAAAATTGAAACAGTGCTGTTAATTCCTCTCTCTATATCATTAATAAATAAATTAAATAAAAGTGGACCCAGCACTGAACCTTGGGGTACACCACTTATAACTGGGGACCATTCAGAGTAGGAATCATTCACCACCACTCGCTGAGTACGCTCCTTCAGCCAGTTCTCAATCCAGTTACAGAGTAGATTTTCTAATCCAACCAACCTTAATTTACCCATCAGTCGTCTATGAGAGACCGTGTCAAACGCTTTTGCAAAGTCCAAATACACAATATCCACAGCCGCCCCTCTATCCAGACTTCTACTCACTTCTTCATAAAAACCAATCAGGTTAGTCTGACAGCTTCTGTCCTTAGTAAAACCATGCTGGTTATCACTTATAATACTATTATCCAAAACATATTCCTGTATATAGTCCCTTATTAGACCCTCAAAAAGTTTCCCCACAATGGACGTTAAGCTCACCGGTCTATAATTCCCCGGGGATGACCTAGAGCCCTTCTTGAAGATGGGCACCACATTTGCTTTACGCCAGTCCCTCAGCACTATGCCAGTCACCAGAGAATCTTTGAATATTATATACAAGGGCAAAGAAATTACTGAACTAAGTTCCTTAAGAACTCTTGGGTGTAACCCATCTGGTCCTGGAGCCTTATTCACGTTTACTTTGTTTAGCTTAGCTTTGACCATATCTATATTGAATAAGTTGAGTATATTACATGAAGTATCACCAGCACTTACTCTACCGACAGCAGCTCCCACCTCTTCATGTGTATATACAGAACTAAAGAACTCATTCAGTAGCTCCGCCTTTTCCTGATCCCCAGTAATCAATTCCCCATCACTATTATTCAGGGTCCTACATGCTCTGACCTAGGTTTTTTTGCATTTATATATTGGAAGAAATTTTTTGGGATTGGTTTTGCTAATCCCTGGCCACCAGCCTTTCATTTTGAAACCTTTGCTGCTTTTATAGTCCTTTTACAATTTTTATTAACCCTTTTGTAGTTATTAAAGGCTATGGCAGACCCCCTCTGATTTGTATATTTTAAATGCCCTTTGTTTTTCATGTATTGCCCTTTTAACATCTGCATTAAGCCACGCAGGGTTTAATTTAAGCGTTTGTATTTGTTCCCCCTAGGAATAAAGTCTGCAGTATAGTTACCCAGTGTAGATTTGAAGGTCTCCCATTTATCATCTGTGCCACTATTTGACAACAGCTGCTCCCAGTCTATGTCCTGGAGTGCGGCCCGTAACCCTGGGAAATTGGCCTTTTTAAAATTAAATGTTTTTGATCTCCCAGCATGTTTATGCTTTCTACACTTTAGGATAAAAGTAACTATATTGTGGTCACTATTACCAAGGTTTTCCCGAACAATTACCTCCTCAACTATCTCTGCATTGTTAGATATAACCAGATCCAACAGTGCATCACTTCTTGTTGGTTCTTCCACAAACTGACCCAGAAAATTATCCTGCAATAAGTTAAGAAAATTTCTCTCCTTTGCAGTTGAAGCCGATCCATGACCCCAGTCAATACCAGGGAAGTTAAAATCTCCCATAATCACTACTGTACCCAGTTTTGATCTTTTCACAAGATCTAGTTTCATACATCAGGCAGTGGTGTGAGGAAATCCTGGCTGATCCCCACCTGATTCATTTTTACAAAGATTAGTCTCTTAACATTTTGTGTGGAAAGGCAAGTTCACTTTGGGGTAACTATGCCCCAAGCCACACTATACGCCCACTCTGATGCCACAACTCTGGCCGGGCAGAAAAGCTTGTCCAGGGCAAACTCGTCCAGTTGTGGCCAGAAATCAAGCTTGGCTACCCAGTAGTCCAGCAGATCTTGGATCTGGGGTAGAAGGGTGTAGTCCAAGTATGCCAAAATGTGCTGGTTCAGGTTCTGCCCATTTTCCTGCTTCTGTTGCTGGCGGGTGGTTTCTTTAGTAGGTGGGGAAAAGTGCTCTTTAGAGACTCCAGACTTAAGTTGCTGCTGATGGAACTGGTGCTGCTCCCCCCACCTCCAGCAGTCATAACAGTGGAGCATGAGTGCAGAGGGCATTCATAAGGATGAGCGATGGCGTACATAAATCACCGCCTACTAAATACATAGTATGTGTTTATAATAGTTGATTTTATCCTCCTTTTCAGCATGTGGAAAAAAGCCCCCATATTGGACCGATCGGGAAGTTCTAATATGGTAAAGAGACAACAGTCATCCCTCTGCCAAATTGTGATTATAAGGCTGTCACCACACAAGCAACTCAGCATGCATCTGGCCATTTGTGCATGGGACTCATAGGTACTCCCTGCCTCTATTTCCACTGCATACTGCCATGGTGTGTCTGGGTAATCTGCCTGGCCATCCTCATCGGCTTTAGCTCCTCCGGCTACTTCTGCTCCTCTCCTCTCACAAGAAAAGCCATTTCTGTATACATTTCTTGGATGTGAATGTCCTCCTCCTCCTCCTCCACCAGTTCAGCCCCCAAAGGGCTCAGGTGGGCATGAGATGTAGGTGTCACGTCTCCTGTACCCTGGCCAGCCAGATTTAGCAGCATCTACTTCAGAATGTGAAGGAGTAGAATGATGTCATTCATCCTGTAGTCCTGGCAACTGACAAAATGGCCTCCTCAAAAGGCCTGAGCAAATGGCAGGTGTCACTCATGAGCTGCCACTAGCTAACATCAAAGTTACACAGGGGAGTACTCCTGGCCACCTGCATCATCCAAAAAACGTTTACGACCTTCCTATGCTCATATAAACAGTTGAACATGTGGAGGGAGGAGTTTGAAAGGGTGGAAACGTTGCATATTAGGTGATGTTGCGGAACGCTATTCTGCCTTTGCATCTTAAGGAGGGCATATTTTACAGGGTAAGTGTGGCTGAAGTGCATGCAGTTTCCTGGCAATTTTCAGGATGTCTTGCAGTTGGGTGGAAGACTTCAGGAGCCGCTTTACAACCAGATTAAAACCCTCCCCGATGCAGCATGGACACAACGTTCTTCCCGTTATCGGTGACCGTGGTTCTGATTTTAAGTTGGTGAAGAGATAGCCAGGATTTGATTTCTTGTTAAAGGATGCAGAGCAGTTCCTCCCTGGTGTAACTCAGTTCTTCAAGGCAGGCGAGGTGCTGAACTGAGTGACACCGCCATGCTCTGCATAGTTGGTATGCTGGAGGATCTCTTCGAATTGTGGAGGCTAAGGATAAGTTTAAGAATGAGGAGGCAGAGGAAGACATCAGAGTGCCGGAAACACAGTTTGAGAAATTGGAAGTGGCATTGCCATCCCCATGGCCAAGTTGCTGGTGTGCCTGGATAGGAACTACATTTACCCACTGCTGCAAGGAGGGACAGATAGTGTAGGGATAGAAATTGGCAAGGCAAGGCTAGTTGTTCAGTTTAAAAACCTAAAAGTCCTTTTAAGGACTATTGTTATATCTGGCTGAAATATATATATTTTTTCTTTTGGGGTAAAAATTGCACACGTTTGCCTGACCTTAACACCACCTGCGCAGCGTGTGCAGTATAACGTTTGTGTGTCCCAAATACCTGACATCCGGTGTATTGTTTTCTGCTGCTATTCATGCTATTCAAGGCAACATTACCTGCGCTGCGTTTGCTGAATAACATTTGCGCAAGGAGGGACAGATAGTGTAGGGATTGGATTTTGCTAGGCAGGGCTAGTTGTTCTGTTTAAAAGACCCAAAAGTCCTTTTAAGGACTATTGTTTTATCTGGCTGCAATATATATTTTTTTCTTTTGGGGCAAAAATTGCGCAAGTTTGCCGGATCTTAACACCACCTGCGCAGTGTGTTCATTATAACATTTCTATATCCTAAATACCTGACATCCGGTGTAATTTTTTCTGCCGCTAATCAAGGCGACATTACCTGTGCTGCGTGTGCAGTATAATGTTTGTGCAAGAAGGCAGAGATAATGTAGTGATAGAAATTGGCTAGGCAGGGCTAGTTGTTCTGTTTAAAAGACCCAAAAGTCCTTTTAAGGATTATTGTTATATCTGGCCTCAATATTTTTTATTTATTTTTTTGGCAAAAATTTGCCTGACCTTAACACCACCTCCGCAGCGTTTGCAGTATAATATTTGTGTGTCCCAAATAACTAACATCCGGTGTATTGTTTTCTGCTGCTATTCAAGGCGACATTACCTGCGCTGCATCTGCTGTATAACGTTTGCGCAAGGAGGGACAGATAGTGTAGGGATAGAAATTGGCTAGGCAGGGCTAGTTGTTCCTTTTAAAAGACCCAGAAGTCCTTTTTAAGGACTATTGTTATATCAGGCTGCAATATTTTATTTTTGTGTTGGGGCAAAAATTGTGCAAGCTTGCCTGAAAAAAATGACACTGGATGTCAGGTATTTAAGATACAGAAACGTTATAATGCACACGCAGCACAAGTAATGTCGCCTTGATTAGCGGCAGAAAAAAATGACACTGGATGTCAGATATTTAGGATACACAATTTTTGCCCCAAAAGAAAAAATATATATATTGCAGCCAGATATAATAATAGTCCTTAAAAGGACTTTTGGGTCTTTTAAACAGAACAACTAGCCCTGCCTAGCCAATTTCTATCCCTACACTATCTGTCTCTCCTTGCGCAAACGTTATACAGCAGACGCAGCGCAGGTAATATCGCCTTGAATAGCGGCAGAAAACAATACACCGGATGTAAGGTATTTGGAATACACAAACGTTATACTGGACAGGCAGCACAGGTAATGTGACATTACCTGTGCTGCATGTGCAGTATAACGTTTTTGTATCCTAAATACCTGACATCCGGTGAAATGTTTCCTGCTGTTGGTGACAGCGACATTACCTGTGCTGCGTCTGCTGCATAATGTTAGCACATTCTAAATATTTCTGACATTCGGTGACATTTTTCTGCTCATAACCTTAAAAAAAATCTGCGCTACTGTACTTGTGACAAACTTGCATATATACCATTTAATATGAGCAAGGCAAGCAGTAAGGGACAGGGAAGTGGGCGTGCTGCTGATGGAGCACACAGAGGCCATGGCTCTGGGTGCGGTGAAACTGTGTATGCTGGTAGACCACAAGAAACAAAACTCCCAGCTTCATGTCCCAGTTTGCAGGGCGGCACAAGACAGGTTCTTGTTAGGTCAACATGTCAGGAGGAGGACCAGAGTGAGGTTAATTTTTTAGGTTAAAAAATTAGGGACGAGGGCCTGCTGCTGATCTGACCGTCAAAAAAATTACTTGTGAGGGCCTGCTGGTGACTGTCTAAAAAATTATGGGTGAGGGCCTGCTGGTGAACCTCTTAAAAATTTAAAGGCAAGGGCAGCCTAATAAGTAGTTTGATATGATGGAGGAAGAGGAAGAGAAGAGGAAGAAGTGCATGGGAATACAGTGTAGTCAATACACTCTAAAAGCCACATTTAAAGTTACATTATGTTCAGCCGCTTTCCTCTGGTGGAGTAGCGAAGTCAGCGGCAATCCAGGCCTTTTTTATTTTGATAAGTGTCAACCTGTCAGCATTTTCTGTTGACAGGCGGATGCATTTATCAGTTATTATTCCCCCAGCGGCACTAAATACCCCCTCCGACAAAACGCTGGTGGCAGTGCAGTCCAGCACCACCAAGGCGTAGAGTGCCAGTTCGTGCCACTTGTCCAGCTTAGACACCCAATAATTATAAGGCACAAGGGATCACTGAGGACGTTGACACGGTCAGCTAGGTACTCATTCACCATCTTCCAAAACTTTTCCCTCATTGTGACACTAGGCCGCTCATCAGGGTGAGGTTGCTGGCGGGGTGTCATGAAACTGTCCCAGACATTGGAAAGTGTCGCCCTGCCTCTGTTGGAACTGCTATGTGTTCCCTTCGTCTCCCCTCCTCGGGTGCCCAAGGAACTACGCACTCTGTCGCCAGCATTGTCAGCTGGAAATTTTTGAAGCAATTTTTTCACAAGGGCCTTCTGGTATTGCACCATTTTGCTCCTCCTCTCCACCAGAGGAATAAGAGATGAGAAGTTCTCTTTGTAGCGGGGGTCAAGAAGGGTGAACAACCAGTAATTGGTGTTGGCTTAAATGCGTATAACGCGAGGGTCTCGGGAAAGGCAACATAGCATGAAGTCAGCCATGAGTCCCAACAGACAAGGCTTCGCTCTCCTCACCAGGAGGATGACTCTCAATATCCTCGTCCTCTTCTTCCTCTTCTGCCCATCCACGCCGAAGAGATGGAGTAAACCTGCTATGGGCACTACCCTCTGTAGCGGGGGCAACTGTCTCCTGCTCCTCCTCCCCCTCCTCCTCCAATTCATGCTGAGTAGACAAAACAAGGGTGGTCTGGTTATCAATCTGTGTAGTGTCTTCCCCCATTTCAACCTCTTCCACATGCAAAGCGTCCACCTTTAATGTGAGCAGTAAGCTTTTTAGTAGACACAGAAGTGGGATGGTTACGCTGATAATAGCATTATTGCCGCTCACCATCTGTGTAGATTGATCAAAGTTGAGTAAAACCTCACAGAGGTCAGACATCAATGCCCACTCGTCACCTGTCAAGAGCGGAAGCTGACTGGAAAGGTGACAACAGCTGGTGTTGCAGCTGGTATTCCACTACTGCCTTCTGCTGCTCACAAAGCCTGGCCAACATGTGGAAGGTGGAGTTCCAGCACATGCTCAGGTCGCACAGTAGTTGGTGAGCTGGCAATCGAGATTACGCCATCATGCCGTCCGGTGCGGTGACGTCATACATCACTACACACGGGATTTCGGCAGATATCTTCAATCAAGATCGCGGCTGGTGGTCCATCGCGAGCAAATGGAGGAGGTAAGTATGGATTTTTTTGTTTTTTACTCTATTTTCAGGTTAAATCGATTCGCTGACACGAAGAACAAGGAAATTTGGCTTCTAGGTGAATCGAATTTATCCTGAGATTCGGATTGAATTGGGATTCGATCATCTCTAGTGTATATATATATGCATAAATATATATGTAATTAGCAAATGGAGAAAATAAGGCAGCAATCCGGTCTTCAGTGAAGAAAAAGTGGATCTTTATTACACCAAAAAGCGCTTTTTGGTGTAATAAAGATCCACTTTTTCTTCACTGAAGACCAGAGTGCTGCCTTGTTTTCTCCTTTTGCTACCTAAAGAAGATTCTCCTGTCTGGAATCTTACAAGGGTTTTTTGCACCTGGCAAGAAGTGCTGCTTTACATTTTTCAATTTTTTATATATGTATTTATATATATTTATTACTAGGGGTAGTTCTGCAGTGTATGTATATGTGTGTCTATATATACATATGAATAGATATGTACTGCAGTATATAAATAGTCCCGAACTATCCCTAGTAATAGATATGTACTGAAATGTATATCTATCTATCTTCTATTGGGGTAGTCCTGCGCTGTGTTTGTGTATATTGACATATACATGTATGTATGTTCCGCCGATGAAAAAAAAGCAAATTATAAAAGGACAGTATCTGGATCCATAAACATTTAAAAAAAAATACAAAAACTAAATATGTTAAATATAAAAATACAAAGTGTAGTAACATCTAAGGGCACATGCACACAAAAGTGTTTTTGTTTCATGTCCTGTTTTTGGGGCCGCAAAAAAAAAGGAAATGACTCCATGTGCATTCCATTTCTGTATGTCCACATGGCCGATAGAACGTGTCCTATCTTTGTCTGCACTCTGGAGAAGGATAGGACTGTTAAATTAGGGACTGGATGTTCCGTTCCTTAAAATGCGTAATGCACACGGCCGGTATCCATGTTTTGCAGATCTGTACGTGAGCTCTAAGGCTGAGTCGACATCACAGTTTTTTTTTTTCATTCTTCTGATGCAGTACTTTTTTTCTAGAATAACGGATCTCAGATGGAAATGGCTCAAACGGATGCCAAATGTGCAATAACTGATGTTCAGGATCTCTTTTATTTTTATAGAATCCATTTATTTATTTTTTCTTTATTTTCCTAATATTTTTTTTGTTTTGATCAGAAGAACGGAAAAATAAACAGTGATCTCATCTAGTGATGATCGAGCACTGTAGTGTTTGGGTGCTCGGGTCGAACACTAGGCAGTGCTCGAGCACCCAAGCACAATGGAAGTCAATGGGAGAATCAGAGCACTAAACCAGGCACCCCTTGCTCTGAAGAGGAGAGGGTGTCTGGTTCATAAGGAAAGGCAAGAAAATGATAGGAACACCACTGAAATGGTTTTGGAACAGCATGGGGAGGATGTCTGGATGCATCTTGTACTCCAAAGTCGCTTCTGTTAACCCTGTTGTCCAAGTATTATGCCACTTTTACGGAATGACAAGAATAAGCCCAAAACCAAGGATAAAATTGATTTTAGAGGAAATATTGTTAGGAAACATATATTTACTTGTATATAAAGCGCAAGTAGTAGCAGGCCCTCACCCCTAATATTTTAGATCAGCAGCAGGCACTCGTCCCTAATGTTTTTGACAATCAAATCATCAGCAAGCACTCGCCCCTAATGTTGTAGACGGTCAGATCAGCAGTAGGCACTCGCCCATAATGTTTTAGACAGTCAAATCAGCAGCAGTCACTCGCCCCTAATGTTTTAGACGGTCAGATCAGAAGCAGGCACTCGCCCATAATGTGTCAGTAGCACTCAAGGTCGACATGTCAGGAGGAGGACCAGAGTGAAGAAGTAGAAGAGGAGGTGGTGGACGATTAAATCACTGGCCCAACCTGGGAAGGTGGCAAGGCGAGCGAGCACAGCAGTACCTCAACAGGCTAAAAAAGGCAGTGGGGTGGCAAAAGGGAGAAGGCAGGCCATGGCAAACAGGCCTGCAACTGTTCCTCAGAACCCCACCTTGTGGCAATCTACCTTGCCAAGGGGTAGGTGTTCCGCAGTCTGGCGCTTTTTTGAAGAAAGTGCTGACAATAAAAGAATTGTAATTTGCAACCTATGCCATACCAAAATGAGCAAGGGCATGAACACTAGCAACCTGACCACCACCAGCACAATCCTCATGGCAGCAAAGCTCCCTGATCAGTGGACTAAACGCCTGGGTCCACAATCAGGGGTCTGCGGGTCACACCACTACCTCCTCTTTCCCTGCATTACGTGCTAGACAATCCCCTGTCCAAGATGCAGGCCCAGATGCCTCCCTCCCTGCACCTGGACCTTCGCAAGCACCATCATCGAGTACATCCACTTCTGTGTCCCAGCGCAGCGTTCAGATGTCCATACCCGAGGCCTTTGAACAAAAGCGCAAATAGCCAGCCACCTGCCCACAGTCCATAGCACTAAATGCACACCTTTAAAAATTGCTGGACTGGGAAATGTTGCCATTTAGGCTTGTGGACACTGAGGCTTTTTGCAGTCTGATGGCGGCGGCTGTCCCTCGTTACTCAGTACCTAGCCGGCACTATTTTTCCTGGTGTGCCATCAACGCTTTACACCAGCATGTGTCCCGTAACATAACCCGTGCCCTGACCAACGCAGTTACGGGGAAGATCCACTTAACTAATGACACATGGACAAGTGCTTTTGGTCAGGGACGCTACTTTTCCCTGACGGTACACTGGGTGAACGTTGTGGAGCCTGGGAGCGAGTCGTACACTGGGATGGCACAGGTGCTACCGACACCAAGGATTACGGGCCCTACTTCCATCAGGATTTCCATCACTACCTACATTAGCGGCTGCAACCCCTCATTCTCCTCCTTCACTTCCACCTCAGAATTCTCATCTTGCAGCACCAGTCAGACTTCAGTCAGTAGCTGGAAGCAGTGTAACACTTCAGTAGGGAAGCGGCAACAGGATGTGCTGAAACTTATTTGCTTAGGTGACAAACAGCACACCGCCGCAGAGCTGTGGCAGGGTATAAGCGACCAGGCTGAGCTGTGGCTCTCGCCACTCAACCTACAACCAGGCGTGGTTGTGCCTGATAACGGCCGAAACCTGGTGGCGGCTTTGGAGCTTGGCAAGCTCTCACACATACTGTCACGCTCAGGTGGGGGGGGGACCACACAGAGTTTAGGAGGGAAAGGAGATTAGGCCCGGAAACTAAGGAAGGAAGATTGACACATCATAAAGGAAACTCTGACTCTAATCCTGACTTACTACCAGTATGAACAGGCCTCAAAGTAGGCGAGTTCATACACAAGAACCTAAACCAAACTGACCCTATAGGACCCTGGAACTAATGACAGGAATGAGTCTACCTGTTCCTCCAACAGGAAGGATGAACAGGAGTTTCCCTCAGGCCAAACAACTGCTTCAACTTAGTGGTTCAGCGGTTTCCCAAAACCTACCCCAATTTGCCTAAGCTGCTGATGAGGGTGCGCCACCTGTGTGCCCATTTCCAAAAGTCACCTACAGCTTCGGCTGGCCTGGCAATGCTGCAGCAGTGCTTACACTTGAGAGCTCACTGACTGCTGTGCGACCTGAGCACGCGCTGAAACTCCACCTTCCACATGTTGGCCTGGCTTCGTGAGCAGCAGAGACCAGTAGTGGAATACCAGCTGCAACACGGTCTGCGCCTTTCCAGTCAGCTTCCGCTCTACATAAGCAACGAGTGGGCATTGATGTCTGACCTCTGTGAGGTTTTACACAACTTTGATGAATCTACACAGATGGTGAGCAACGATAATGCTATTTTCAGCGTAACCATCCCACTTCTGTGTCTACTAAAACGCTCACTGCTCACAATAAAGGTGAACGTTTTACATATGGAAGAGGTTGAAATGGGGGAAGACACTACACAGGGAGATAGCCAGACCACCCTCGGTTCATCTTATCAGTGCGAATTGGAGGAGGAGAAGCAGGAGACGGTTGCCCCCATAGCAGGTTTACTCCATCTCTTTGGCGTGGATGGGCCGAACAGGAGAAAGAGGACGAGGAGATTGAGAGTCATGCTCCTGGTGAGGAGAGCGAAGCCTGTGTCTGTTGGGACTCTGGCACACATGGCTGACTTCATGCTATGCTGCCTTTCCTGTGACCCTCGCGTTATACGCATTTTAGCCAACACCAATCACTGGTTGTTCACCCTTCTCGACGCCCGCTACAAAGAGAACTTCTCATCTCTTATTCCTCTGGTGGAGAGGACTAGCAAAATGGTGCAATACCAGAAGACCCTTGTAGAAAAATTTCTCCAAAAATTTTCAGCTGACAACGCTGGGGGCAGAGTACGTATTTCCTTGGGCACCCGAGGAGGTGAGATGAGGGGAACAAACAGCAGTTCCAACAGAGGTGGGGCGACACTCTCTAAGGCCTTGGACACTTTCATGACACCCCACCAGCACCCTCACCTTGATGAGCGGCCTAGTGTCACAAAGAGGGAAAAGTTTTGGAAGATGGTAAAGGAGTACCTAGCTGACCGTGTCAACGTCCTCAGTGATCCCTCTGTGCCTTAAAATTATTGGGTGTCTAAGCTGGACAAGTGGCACGAACTGGCACTCTACGCCTTGGAGGTGCTGGACTGCGCTTCCGCCAGCGTTTTGTCTGAGTGGGTATTTAGTGCCGCTGGGGGCATAATAAGTGATAAGCGCATTGGCCTGTCAACAGAAAATGCTGACAGGTTGACGCATATCAAAATAAACAATGCCTGGATTGCCCCTGACTCGTCCTCTTCCTCCTTCATATCAAACTGCTTATTAGGCTGCCCCCGCCTTTAAATATTTAAGAGGTTCACCAGCAGACCCTCACCCCTAATTTTTGAACCTAAAAAATCAGCAGCACGCCCACTTCCCTGTCTCTTACTGCTCCCCTTGCGCATAGTAAATCGTATGTATGCAAGTTTGTGAAAAGTACTGTTGCGCAGATTTTTTTTAGGTCTATGAGCAGAAAAATTTCACCGAATAGCAGAAATATTTAGAATGCACAAACGTTATGCAGCAGACGCAGCGCAGGTAGTGTCACACTTTTGCGCAAGGAGGCACAGATAGTGTAGGGCTAGAAATTGGGTAGACATGGCTAGTTGTTCTGTTTAAAAGACCCAAAAGTCCTTTTAAGGACTATTGTTATATCTGACCGCAATGTTTTTATTCTTGGGGATGCAAAATTAGCGCAATTTTGCCTACTCTTAACACCAGATGCACAGTGTGTGCAGTAGAATGTTTGTTTATCCTAAATACCTGACATCCATTGCATTTTTTTCTGCCGCTAATCAAGGCTACATTAGTATTGTACAACTAGCCCTGTAATGAACAACTAGCCCTGCCTAGCCAATTTCTATCCCTACACTATCTGTGCCTCCTTGCGCAAACGTTATAATGCACACGCAGCACAGGTAATGTCTCCTTGATTAGCGATAGAAAAAATTACACGGGATGTCAGGTATATAGGATACAGAAACGTTTTAATGCACAGGTGCAGGTGGTGTTAGGGTCAGGCAAACTTACGTTATTTTTGCCCCCCCAAAAAAAAAACAACAAATATATATTGTAGAGATGAGCGAATACATTTGTTGATTCATATTGAATCTTGGGAATTTTTAGCTGCGAAGCAAAATCCGAATATTAGGTGATTCGCTTCGGCTTTGTACGCATTCGCTCCGTAGTTTTTCCTATAAATTATACGCTATTGCAACGTATAAGTTACTGTATACACTGTTGCGTACGAATTCAATTCATTAGCAAACTTTTACTGTTAGTTCGTTTATCGTGCGCAAAAGCCCGGTAATAAAGTGGTCACCTGACCTAGTGTGCAGGGCTTGCTCTGATTGGCTCAGGCTCGGTAAGCCAGTAACGCATCACTTCTGCTGCGGCTGCTGAGACGAGCAGAAGCACTGTGTGTGAAGTTCTGAGACCTGTTTTGTGAAAATTTGATATAATAGCTCTGGGAATCCATATTACACATATCAGGGATACTGCAAGGCAATTGCAGGGCCAGTTCAGGGCTAGTATTTAATCAAGCAGGGAGAGAGAGACAGGGAGAGATAGGGAAAGACAGGGAGAGACAGTGAGATACAGGGACAAAGACCAGCTGCAGGGCCACAGAGTAAATTGAAAAATGTCTGGAATGGATAAGCAAAAGGTGTCCAGTTCCAGACAGACTTTGAGCTTTAAAAAAAAGGAGAAGGTGGCACAGGGCAGCAGTGCCAAAGGACCTGTAGCCGGAGCATCTACTAGTAGTATTTGCAATACTTGGCCGTTGTTCCACCAGGCTAGTCCACCGAGGTGCAAAATTGTAGTGGAGGAGAAAGTAGATGAGGTAGTGGAGTGGATGGCACGCTCATCTCATTCTCAGCCGGATGATCTGCTGTCATCTGCTGATACAGTATCCATATGTAGCCAGGGGTCAGACTCGTCCTGCTCCACCATTCCACTCAAGCAAACCCTGTCATTTTCTGCCACCTCTCGGGCTTCAGTGTTCCCTCCTGGTGGTGTCCCTTCTGCAATTTCTAAAAAAAAAGCCACCGAAGCCCACCTTATAATCCGGCGGTTATAGAGGACAGCCTCCCTGAGATTGGACTGCCTGGAATTGTCGGTTGGTGGGGAACAACCTAATTTGCATTCCGAAAAATGTGTTGTGGAGGAGTCTGATGATGAATCTGATGTGTTAGACTGGAGGACCTGGGAAGCAGATCGGGCTGGTGAGGAGGATTTGAGCTTAGAGGAGGAGGGTAGTACTAGTAGTGGCAGCAACAGAGGGCAGAGGCGAGTTAGGCCCAGGGCTAGTGCTTCCTCAGGAACTAGCGAGACCCCAAATATAGTGGGGCCGGCACCAGGGTGTAAGCGTTCTAGGGCTACAAGCTTGGCCGGCTGTGGAGGGTGCACGTCGGGTGTGTGGAAGTATTTTATCACTCTGCCAGGGGATAGCAGTATGGCCACGTGTAATTTCTGTAAACAGAAATTGAGCCGTTGGAAAGCCACCAATGTTGGGACCACTGTTCTGTGGAACCATTTGAAGCGGCGTCATGCCGGCAATTTAGAGCAGCCCATTAATACTAAAGAGCTGGTTACTTCTCTCGGGGTCCCTTCTGTCAGGCAGGCCGCATCCAGGGCCATAGCTCAGCCCGAATCCCGGGGTGTAACTAGTACATCCACCTCATCGTCGGCAGTGCGTGCATTTCTCCACCTCCTCTCATTCGGCAGCCGTCCATTGCCGAGTGCGTGGCCAGGAAGCAGTTTTACGCCACAAGTAATCCGACAACTATCCACTTCCACCTCCACGGACAGTCTGCCTGCTGGAGCGTCAGGGCAGCGAGTTACCCCCGCTCCTTAATATCACATGTGCCAGGTGAAATGTTGCCATGCAGTGTTAGACTTAGTTTGTCTTGGCAGTAGCAGCCACACTGGCCAGCACTTGCTGCATTACACGAAGCAGCAAATAGCGCGCTGGCTGACTCCACGGCAGCTGGAAGTGGGCAAGGTAGTGAGTGACAATGGGACAAATATAGTGGCAGCGCTGAACCTGGGTCAATTCTCGCATGCTCCCTGTATGGCACATGTCCTAAATCTAGTGGTGCAAAGATTACTAAAAACATTCACTGGCCTGCGCACAGCGCTGGCAAAGTCGCAGAAGCTTTGCACTCATTTCAGCCATTCATATGTATCTCGCCACGCTCTAGTGGAACTGCAGCGTCAAAACGTTCTTCTGCCACACTGCTTAATAGGTGACGTGGCGACCCGGTGGAATTCCACTCTTCATATGTTGCAGCGACTCCTAGAGCAGCGTAGAGCAGTGAACGATTTTGTCCAGCAGCAGCCAGAATCTTCCACCATAGGGAGCAGGTGCGGCTTTGATTTCCGGCAGTGGAGGCTGGTCCGAGATGCCTGCACTGTTCTAAGACCCTTAGAAGAAGCCACCAAATTGGTCAGCCGGGACAGATGTGGTGTGAACGACATAACTTCAATAATATTTGTGCTGAAAAAGACACTCACGCTCATGCAGCAGGGGGCAATGGGGGAAGGAAATCCTGGCCATTTGTCTACCCGCCATGCTATCACTGTAGGGGAGCCCCAACGCAGGCAGATTACAACAGTGGCCGGAACTGTCCCACTATGCACTAGGGCTTGTTTCCTGCCCAGCCTCAAGTGTCATGTCAGAGAGGGTTTTAAGTGCCGCTGGGGGGGGGTGACACCCAAAAGGACAAATCTGTCACCGGGCAGTGTTCAAAAAAATACCTTTATAAAAATGAATAAAGGCTGGATTACATCCGAATTTCATACTCCTCTTGCTGATGCTGGTGGTGATTAGATCAGGCCTTGCAGGGCAGAATAGTCTGAGTGTCTTCCCACTGTTGCTGTCAGCCGGGCCATAATTTTACAGCCAAATGTCTTGTGTCATGAACCCGAAGTCTCCAAAACCCTATTTCAATACCAAACACTGTTGTCTACCTCCGCCTCCGTTTTCTACGCTTAGTAGGAGAGTAGTTGTTGTTAGTTAACGTTATTAATAGTTCTATTTAGCATTGTTAACTTTGTTTTGGAGCCTCAGCCTTTAGTGCCCACCTCCAAAAAAAAAATAAAAAAAAAAAAAATATATATATATATATATATATATATATATATATATATATACAGTATATATATATATATATATATATATATATATATGTATATGTATATGTGTGTAATATATATTTTTTAAAAAAATTAAATACATTTTTTTACACTGCCTCTGCCTCCCGTACAAGTTATATTAGCGGACATTGTTATTCACCACTGAGGTCTGTTGTATTTATTGTACCTATCACTCTATGCTGATATACCTCATCCCCTACTATAACTGGCCGGGGCAGCCATAAAAAGCTCATATATAATTTTCACTGCCTATGTTAAGGTAGAATATACAGGCTTTTTGCCCAAACAAGCCAAGCCTTTTTTATTTTTCTGTCTGTCGATTGTAATCAGTGAACAGGCGTGTGTGTAATGTAGTAATACTTCGGCCGGCAGACACTGTTGTGTTCATTAATATGGGAAAATGGCCGTGGGGAAAAAACTCTGTCTTCTTCACACTATGTCAGGATCAGGAAGGTGTTAAAGGTTTAACAAAACACTCAATACACAGGTTTTTCAAGAATATTTTAGTAATAAATAAAAATTTATTTTTAACAAATAAATAATATAATAAACAAAAGAAAGGAACAAAAAAATAAGATTACGCTGGCCTTTGCCAATGTCGGGCCATCATGTCCTGCAGCCCTTGCAGCTCCAGCTGCAGGCTACAAATGAGCCCGGAGGCAGCGTGGAGCCTGGAGCCAAGGCGCCGTAATCCAGCCTCCACTTCGAAGTCAGTGGGGATGTCTGTAGGGGTGGAAACAGTTATGTACTTAGTTACAGTGGTTGTCCCACAAAAAAAGTCTAAACTTTAATGTACTGGAGCGACTTATTCTGTGACATGTACTCTGTACTGACTGAGCCTTTTGTAGTACTTACTGGAAACCCATACGGCGTGCTCTTCCCTTGGTCCTGGGGAAAACTGCTCCCTGTAGGTTGGAGCTACCAAAGATAAAACATACATTTAGCTCATATTTTGAAGACAGAAGGTCCGCCCATTATTTTTTTACCTACCTTCTACTTCTGGTATCTGGGCTGGTGGTGTTGGAGGGGCAGGTGGGGTCCTCTCTCGCCGGAGTGGAGGACGGTGAGAGCGGCTCCTCTGCAGCAGCTCCTGGTGCAGCAGCTGTCAAAAATCATGAAATAATGGCCTAAGGCTACTTCTACACTAGCGGCAGCCCAGATCCGGCGGGTGAAGGGTCCCTCCGGATCCGCACTGCCGCAGGTACACGTGTGGGGCCGGAACCGCGCTCCGGCCCAAATTCACTGTAGTGGGGGCGGGCCGCGAATCCGGCCGCAGCACGTTAACCCCTGCTGAGAGACAGCCAGAGCGAAAATATAACAGTTACATGTTTTCATTATTGGCAGTGACTGCTGGTATATATACAATACAGTACACTAATTTTTTTACATGTTTTTACTTATCAAATATTTTGTTACTCACCCTGCCATATCTCTGCACGGATCTCATTAAGCTGCTCTAGCATTTCCGCTGGATCTGGCCCGGGGTCCGCATAGTGTGGAAACGATGACGCAGGCCTTGGATCACCTGCTGGATCACCTCCTTCTTATGCTGGTTTGGATGGTGGTGTGTGCCATCGTAATCCTCTCTGTCCATCAGCCGGATCAGGAATTTCAGCTCTTCAGAGCTAAATGATGAGGATCGCCTGGATGCCATTTTCGAATATTCGCTCTGCCTCTGAGGAGTGCACGCCGCGGCCTCTCGTCGTGCGTGCCTGCGTATTACTTAATCGCGTAGACAATAGTACATTGAGGATTCGTACGCTATTTGTACACTCATGCGTACGTCTTCTAAGAAGTTGCGTACATTTTTTAAATGAACGTTCGTTATTAGTGCGCGAATGTTCGCTAATAGCACATAATAACGTATATTTTGTACGCAAACACAACAAATCTATTTGTCGAATATACGAATCTTAGGAAAAGTTCGGCGAATGTTCGGCGAATGATTTTTTTGAATGATTCGCTCATCTCTAATATATTGCAGCCAGATATAACAATAGCCCTTAAAAGGGGTTTTGGGTCTTTTCAACAGAAAAACTAGCTCTGCCTAGCCAAATCCTATCCGTACACTATCTGTCCCTCCTTGCGCAAAGTTATACAGCAGACAAAGCGCAGACAATTTTGCCGTGATTAGCTGCAGGAAAAATGATACCGGATGTCAGGTATATAGGATACATAAGCGTTATAATGCACGCTGTACAGGTGGTGTTAGGGTCAGGCAAACTTGCGTTATTTCCTCCCCCCAAAAAAACAAAATAAACTATATATATTGCAGCCAGATATAACAATAGCCCTTAAAAGGGATTTTTGGTCTTTTAAACAGAACAACCAACCCTGCCTAGCCAAATCCTATCCCTACACTATCTGTCCCTCCTTGCGCAAATGTTATACAGCAGACGCAGCGCAGGTAATGTTGCCTTGATTAGCGGCAGAAAAAATAGCAACGGATGTCAGCTATTTAGGATACAAAAATGTTATAATGCACATGCAACACAGGTAATATCGCCTTGATTAACGGCAGAAGAAATTACACCAGATGTCAGGTATATAGGATACAGAAACGTTATAATGCACATGCTGTGCAGATGGTGTTAGGGTCAGGCAAACTTGCGTTATTTTTGCCCCAAGAAACGTGGCATGGCTATGGCATTACAGTAAATGCCAGTACCTCCCCGCATGCTGATTGGCTGCGTAGCAGCCAAGAAACGTGCAGGGAGGGGACTTGAGCATGACGCTCAAGCACACGCGGTGTTTGGCCGAACTCTGCTTGGTCGCGAGTGCTGCCATGCCCGGCCGAATATCATATTTGGCAGAGCGTGCTCGCTCAACACTAATCTTATCTCAACCTAATATGGGATCTGTGTAAGAATGTGGCATGAAAGACTGCTACTTAATAATATACAAGGCTGTATTTGTAGCTGGCTTAACAGTTTGCTGACCTTGCCTACTTGACTTGGCCACACCTTCTGCCAGTTTGGCTCCACCTACAACATGGGACCTATTTTACCTTTTTTTCCAGGGCTATTTTGAGTTCCCCTATAGTACGGATAATTATGCCTCCCTATTATATCCCTACATTTTCTCTTGGCTGTCAATAGTAATATTTTGTGAATATAGTCTTGGCTAATCACATTCCCTAGTGCCTGTAACGTCTCCCCCTGCAGTAAGTTTGCTGGAAAATAGCAGAGACCAGGCAGAAGGAGACTTATTAGTTATGATATTACAGGATATCACAGGGTCTGACTTTCTGCTGATTCGCTGGCTGCATGGCATTATGGGTGGCCCCTCATTCCCTGGCTTCTTACTTCCTCTGTGTAAGATGTGCAGCAGCCATTTTAGAAAACCAAAGCTGCTCAGGGTGAACTTAAATGCACTCTAACCTTTACATGTGAGCTTAATGTGACCTTCTCTAAACTTTTGAAAGCACATGTTCAACTGTTCAGCGTTTCAGTACTTTTTGCACAACTTGCTGTTAAATACATTCTCTGAGCTAACAATGGAGACAGGATAAGTCAGTACAGCAAGAGCAAACTGTGCCAGTTCTGACCACTGCTCCAATCTACCTGCCCAGAAGTCCATGGTGTCAGAGAACTGGGCATATGCCTTTAAAAGGCCACAGTCCAGATAGGACTGAACCAGGTTGTCCAGGTTTTACGTCCGTTTGCTGATTTGCATCAGCCTGCCGTGGCACTTGAAAATCTGTCAAGCTTATTATACTAAACCGGCTGCTTCTACAGCTTATTCTAATTGTGGCAGCAGGGATGGCAGGAGGGAGGTGACTTGTCAAAAACATGAGGGGAAAGGCGTCTGCTCTGCAAAAGCTAAGGCAAGCTGTATACAGCAATTTGGCTTCTCTTTCAGTGACAGAAACCATTTCCCCCACTTTGCATTGATAGTGAGGGTCTTAACTCCTTCAGGATCAACCAATTTTTCTATTTTTTGTTTTTTTTGTTTTTACTCCCTGCCTTCCTGGAGCCATAGCATATGAGGACTTGATTGTTTGTTTTTTTCCAGACAAGTTGTACTTTTTAATGGCACGCTTTACTGTTGTATACAATTTAGTGGAAACTAGAAAAAAAAATCCAAATGGGGATGGAATTAGAAAAACAAACACAATTTTGCACAATGTTATGGGTTTTGTTTCTACTACATTCTCTATGCCATAAAACTGATTAAAAATTTACCGCATTTATATTGTTTTTCTTTAGTTTTAATACTGAAAAAACTTTAAAAATTCAAAATATTTTTTTCAGCTTTTTATCGCCAGTGCAGTGCTGCCACCTGCAGGTTAGCATTAGACTATACTAGTAACCTACCTGGAAGCCTTACACAGGCTCAGGCCTATTACTACTATGCAACGTCTATCCCAATCTCAGACAGGGAATGCATCCTGGGTCGCAGCTTCTGATTTTTTTTTTTAGCACTTTTAGATACTAAAATTTGACCACAGCATCTGAGGGGTTAAATGTCTGTGATTTTCTATTGTTTAAAACATGCACGTTCCATGTGACATCATCATCCGTGTGGTCTCCAACACCCACATGATGGTACGTAAGATATGGAAGCTTTTCATCTTCACCATACATAGTTCTCTTAGCATGAGGTGTGCTCTAGGATAATTATCAATAGGATGACACAATTAATTTTACACTTATTCCTACTTATAAATCTGGTGGCCTCTTTGAAAGGCCTATGTTCACAACATGCCTCTCTGATGAGTTGCCACTGCATGCTCTCAAGACAACAAATGCTCCTGGCTATGGTGGTCTGGTGCATGATGAAATCATTCACCACTGTATGCTGCTCATACAGACCTTTCAGCATATGCAAGGTGGAATTCCAGAGGATTGAAATGTTGCAGATTAAACAATGTGGTGATAGACCGTTCTGTTGCTGCAAGTCCAGCAAGGAGTTTCTTGCCACATAAGAATGGCTGAAATGTGACAGTCTCCTGCATAAGTCCAGCATGGTCTGCAAGCCACAATACTTCTTTAAATAAATTACACCGGGGATTTTAGCAGCTTGATACACTTTAGCAACTGATCTCCTGTGTGGTTACCCACACGCAGACTCTCTAGTTTTAATGTTAAAGGTAAAGAAAAAAAGAGAACCAAAAACTGCACCCCCTTCAAAGGTAAACCTAGAGGGTAATGTGTAGGGATGCGTTACAATAAAAAAGATAATTGTTATTTGATATCGTATTTATATATATGGTGTGACATATGCCCTTAAGTATGGCTAAGAATTTATGGAAGCAGTGGTATGGCCAAAAGGTCAAAAGGTATAAAGGAACCCAAACAAAAATATAAAAACTAGTGTTGAGCGAGCATGCTCGGCCAAGCATGCCTACACTTGGGTCCGCTCGGTGTTCGGCCAAACACAGAGTGTACTAGAGCGCAATGCTCGAGTCTCTTCCCCGTACGTTTGTTCGCTGCTACGCATTGTACGCTAATGCGTATGAATTTGTATGCTAATGCTACGCATTGTACAAATTCAGTTAATTAGCATACTTTTATGAGTGAAAGGAGTAAAAGAGAAGTCACGACTCTGACCTTTTTCTATTAACCAGACACCCTCCCCTCTTCCAAGCGGGGGTGCCTGGTTTAGTCCCATTGACTAACATTATGCTCGGGTGCTCGGCTGAGCACTCGAGCACCCCCTAGTGCTCGGCCAGAGCACCCAAGCATACGAGCACAGAGGTGCTCGCTCAACACTAATAAAAACATAAATCATACGTAATTAAAAGCTTACTTCGCCAGGGAGGAAGGTACAGGATGAAGCTCAAAACACCTGTACCATGGAGGTCACTAGTAGAAGATTGGGTCTGGCTTCCGTGTCCCCAAAGGATGGTTACAGGACTCCAAGTAAATGTCAGGAAGCCTTTATTTATAACACAAAGATTGACGCGTTTCGGGGAGAAATCCCCCTTTTTCAAGAGCAGTATAATACAGATCATACATAGTACCAAATTTATAGGAGATAACAATACTCACTACTGAATTAGCCCCCTTAAACCGGAAGTAAGGGGGAATAACTTCCGGTTCATGATTCATTGTTACAAAAAACTATAAAATCGGGCATATATACATGATCCTCTATGTTATGTAATAATGTAATGTAATAATTAACTTAATGTAATAATTTAATCTATAAGTTTGGGTATGTGAATATAATAAAATTCCTTTAATTTGTAAAAGCAGGTCGATCTCAGTCACCTCAATCCTGAAAAATCGACCATGCGTTCCAGGGTGAAACGCAAGAGACACGGGTGGGAAGGAGAGTGCGTTCCACCCATGGAGTGCATGCCATGTATGGTGGCGGAAGGGGAAGCATAAAGCAGTCCCAAGGCATTCTGGCCTGGAACACACTCGGGAGGAAAGGCCGAAACACATCGGGACTACTAGCAACCTCGGCGGGAAGGAGACGGTACAGATGTCTTCAGCTTTATCCTGTACCTCCCTCCTTGGTGAAGTAAGCTTTTAAATTTAATCTATGATTTATATATATATATATTAGGCATGAGTGAACTTTTGAAAAGTTCGGTTCGGTGAACTTTCGTGAAATTCGGATTCGTACGAACCGAACCTAAAACGAACCTTGCTATAACGGCTGAATAATTGCAGCTACAATAGCGGGACTCTGATAGGGTATAGTTTCGTTTAGTAGCAGTTGCTATTACAATGAAAAAAGTGGAAAAAATCAAAGTGCAAAAATAGTCATCGACAGCCAGGTCGACAAAATTTGACAGCATTGAAGATGTCCGCTGGAGCAGTCCATGTCATGCCAGAGCACCAAAAACACACGGTGGATCGTGGCACCAGCCCAAGAATAGGCTGCGTTGAAGTTGATGCCGTCTCAGTAACATCACAGGTCAGAAGACAGACAGGCGTACTCAAGCACTTGTATAGCACCCAGGCCAGTATAGTTGAGAAGAGACAATTGACAGAGGAGGAGGAGGCGGCAGCACTTGTATAGCACCCAGTCCAGTATAGTTGAGAAGAGACAATTGACGGAGGAGGAGGCGGCAGCACTTGTATAGCACCCAGTCCAGTATAGTTGAGAAGAGACAATTGACGGAGGAGGAGGCGGCAGCACTTGTATAGCACCCAGTCCAGTATAGTTGAGAAGAGACAATTGACGGAGGAGGAGGAGGCGGCAGCACTTATATAGCACCCAGGCCAGTATAGTTGAGAAGAGACAATTGACGGAGGAGGAGGTGGCAGCACTTGTATAGAACCCAGTCCAGTATAGTTGAGAAGAGACAATTGATGGAGGAGGAGGCAGCAGCACTTGTATAGCACCCAGGCCAGTATAGTTGAGAAGAGACAATTGACAGAGGAGGAGGCGGCAGCACTTGTATAGCACCCAGGCCAGTATAGTTGAGAAGAGACAATTGACAGAGGAGGAGGTGGCAGCACTTGTATAGCACCCAGGCCAGTATAGTTGAGAAGAGACAATTGACGGAGGAGGAGGTGGCAGCACTTGTATAGCACCCAGGCCAGTATAGTTGAGAAGAGACAATTGACAGAGGAGGGGGCGGCAGCGCTTGTATAGCACCCAGGCCAGTATAGTTGAGAAAAGACAATTGATGGAGGAGGAGGAGGAGGCGGCAGCACTTGTATAGCACCCAGTCCAGTATAGTTGAGAAGAGACAATTGACAGAGGAGGAGGTGGCAGCACTTGTATAGCACCCAGGCCAGTATAGTTGAGAAGAGACAATTGACGGAGGAGGAGGTGGCAGCACTTGTATAGCACCAAGGCCAGTATAGTTGAGAAGAGACAATTGACGGAGGAGGAGGCGGCAGCACTTGTATAACACCCAGTCCAGTATAGTTGAGAAGAGACAAGTTGAGGAGGCAGCTTCAACAGCTCTTGATTGCACCCAGTATGTTTCCAAATAGACAATTGATGGTGGGGGCATTAGTAGGAGCATTATTCTTTTGGACCCAGAAGGGCCTAGTACCGAGAACTGAAGTTGGAAGCTAAGAATATGCACGCTTGTAAAAATCAGTTTTTATATATGACAAAATGTTGATGTAGAGTTCAGCACAGGACAGTCAACCTTAAAAAAAACCCTGTAACATTACAGCTAGTCTAGTAGGATACAGATATGGTTAAATAGACAGCTAACCTCACCCACAGAATCCATGAGGTGAATAAAGGACATTTAAAAAGGCACAGATTCAAGAAGGCTTTACGCCAGTTCCATTATCCAAAAATACGTGTCCAATTTTCATGAAATGGACACCTCACTGGCACTCGCTTTACAAATTGACACAACTACTCTGGTGTCAAACCTGTTGAGTCTGGGCCTATGGCTGTTGGCAAGACATATATATATATATCTTTGTTACACCAGTTTGATGTCCTAACCGAGTGCAGCGCCCAACCCAATGGATGTATGCTTTTGTGTTTTTTTAGTGCTGTCACCAGCTGGCTTAAAGGGAACCTGTCATCTCGGACCCCCCCCCCCTGAACTAGAGTAAGCGTTGTATAGTGTAAGTGATGCTGAATACGAATATGTAAGCTTTATCTTCATACTCACTTCCATTCTGACGCTGTGCTCCCACAAACCTGCAGTAAAATGCACTCAGTGGACTCTTGTTTGAGTCCTCTCCATTATGTGAGTGAGCACCGGAGTCCACTGAGTGCATTTTACTGCAGGTTTGTGGGAGCACAGCGTTGGAATGGAAATGAGTATGAAGATAAAGCTTACATATTCGGATTCAGCATCACTTACACTATACAACGCTTACTCTAGTTCAGGGGGTGTTTCGGAGATGACAGGTTCCCTTTAAAGGATAAGTCCGGGCAATTTATAAGTTTCTGGTTCAAGTAAGGGCACAGAAAGTTATTAATTGCCTGGACTTATCTTTTAAAGTGGGTAGGGGAAAAACCCCTGATGGGGTATAGGAGTGACCTTCCCGCCCTCTCTTTGGTCACTCCCAAAAAACCTCACCCTATGGGTACCTTCACATGGGGCTGCGGGTCTGCTGAGTAAAATCCACAGGGCATTTTTATACCGTTCACAAAACGGCGTTCAGTACTATGGTGCCGTCCGGACATACGCAGTTCTGCGATGAACTGGGTATTTGCGTCCAGCCCCATAGTACTGAAGGTGGCATAAAATCAGCCAACGATGCCCTGTGGATTTTAGGCAGCAGAGAACCCAAAAAAGCATCCCATTGTAAAGGCACCCGTAAATAAGGCAAGTTACCCTGCCTTTCAGCAACTGTAACTAATAGAGTTGATTGAATCCTAAAATATTCGGGGATTCGGAATTCGGCCCGAATCTTCAGCGGGATTCGTGGGTTCGAGCCGAATCACGAATCCCATTAAAGTCTATGGGAGACCCGAATATTTTTGCAGGGGCCAAAGGTTCTGCACAGTCAAGTTTGCCCCAACATGTGAAAACCTCAGAAAAAGATGGAAACACCTTGGAAATGGATAGGAAACACCAGGGGCAGAATGTAGGGATGCCTCTGAGGCTCCCTAATTGCACCATTTTTTCTAAATCTGGCCAATAGTCTGGTGATGACCCCAAGGCAATTTTCAGGGACACGGTAATGGTGACCCACTTAAAAATGCTGCCTGACAACCTGGCGGTGAATCCCTGATTGTCTGTCTTTCAATAAGATTGCAGTGTAAAGCATGGTGGTGAGCCTCAGTATGACTTTTTGGATGGAGATTGCATGTGGTCACGTACTCCCTGGAACCCTATAGTCACCCCTTCTCTGATGTGCTACCCCAGAACATTCTCTGCCCCAATTCGCAAGACCTTTTGCAGTTTCCGTGTGCTGACAGTGGGGATTTACCAGTGTTGTCTGAGGAGGTGGTGGACAATGGTGAGACACAGGCGTCAGGGGGTGAGGTAGTTGAAAGTAGTGTTGCACGATATATCGAAAATTCGGTACGGTTTCGGTACCTAGTGCGGTACCGAAGCTCGATACCGAGTTTTCTTGCCGTCCGATACATAGAACATGGCGCGCACATCACTTTAATGCGGTTGCAATGTTCTAATATCTGCCGCGCTGCCAGGGCCGGATTATAATTGGAGCACCTGGAGCTCCAGACCTCAGCGTCAGGTCATAGTGTGCACCGGCAGGGAACACAGTGGAGCGGGAAGCCTGAGGGCAGCGGCTGCCAGAACAGGTAAGTATGCTTTTTTTAAAGTGGCTGGGTGGGCTGATCTGAGGTCTGAGGGGGGCCACAAAATGCTGGTCTGAGGGGGGCACAAGATGCCGACCTGAGGTCTGATGGGGGCACATTGTGTTGATCTGAGGTCTGATGGGGGCACAAGACGCTGATCTGAGGTCTGATGGGGGCACAAGACGCTTACCTGAGTCTGATGGGGGCACAAGATGCTGAACTGAGGTCTGATGGGGGCACAAGACGCTGACCTGAGGTCTGATGGAGGCACAAGACGCTGACCTGAGGTCTGATGGAGGCACAATACGCTGACCTGAGGTCTGATGGGGCACAAGACGCTGACCTGAGGTCTGATGGGGGCACATTGTGTTGATCTGAGGTCTGATGGAGGCCAAAGAGGTGAGACCTGAACTGAGGTCTAAGTGGAGGCCAAAGAGGTGAGACTTCTTAAAAATTGTATTAAGGTCCAAGAGGTGAGCCATAATAAAAATTGTTTGTAGGCCCAAGAGGTGAGACCTCTTAAAAATTGTTTGTAGGCCCAAGAGGTGAGCCATGATAAAAATTGTTTGTAGGCCCAAGAGGTGAGACCTCTTAAAAATTATGTGGAGGCCAAAGAGGTGAGACCTCTTAAAAATTGTTTTGTAGGCCCAAGAGGTGAGGTGAGGCATGAGAAAAGGCATGAGAAAAATGTTTGTAGGCC
>ONZH01022718.1:0-36672 GCA_900303285.1 Rhinella marina
TAATGATATCTATACATCCAAACAGCAACTGCCCTATTCCTGTGTGTAGCAAATACCACTGTCTACATATAGGATTACAATAAATATATGGGTGGTGTGTACCTTGAAGGCCAAATGCTGCAACCATAAAGCACGGTCAGGAAATCTCGGATTTGGTATAAGAAACTTGCAGTCCACCTCATGCAAGTGGCCCTGTATAATTCTTTAAACATGTTCCGAATGCAGGGAACCAAGGAACTTATCTTGAATTTCAGGCACAAATTATTAAAAATTTAATATTTGGAGATCAGCACAAGGAAAGCAGTGGGATAATGTCATCTAGTCATGCTAGCAAAATTTCCCATTAAAAGTGCCCACTACTGCAAAAAAAAAGCCCAAAAGAGTCTGTTAAAAGAATGGGATACGGTAGGACACCATATACGTATCAATGTGACACCTGAGGTTTGGGTGGCTCACCTGCTACCTCAACTAACTTGGTCACTTGTTGGTGTCACCACTAGACTGCGGCTACTGTCCAGTGAACAATTATGTGGTGTGCGGCACAGTAGCCGCAGTCTAGTGGTGATACCAACAAGTGACCAAGTTAGTTGAGGTAGCAGGTGAGCCACCCAAACATGTAGCCTGACACAGCATGGCGGTGACACCCCCAATTGACCAAGTTAGTTGAGGTAGGCGGTGAGCCACACAAAAATTTAGCCTGACACAGCATGGCGGTGAACCTACAGTGACCAAGTTAGACTGAGGTAGCAGGAGAACCACATATAAATTTTACCCTGACTCTGCATGGCGGTGACAACAGAGTGACCAAGTTAGACCGAGGTAGCAGGTGAACCACATATAAATTGACCCTGACACAGCATGGCGGTGACACCACCAATGCCTTGGTCAGACTGAGATTGCAGTCAAATGGCTGTAGGTGAGCCTCCCAAAAATTAGTTTTGGAGTGTCTGAAGTTGACTCTCCAAAAAAATTGTTTTTGACAGTCTGTACTTTACCCTCCTAAAAAATTGTTTTTGAGTATCTGTAGTTGACGCTCCTAAAAAATTGATTGGAGAGAGGGCCTGTAGGTGGCCATCCGTAAACATTGTTTGAAAAGAGCACCAGTTGGCCTTCTGATAAATTGCCTGTTGGCTCAGCGTTTGTTTAAGAAGAGAAGGAGGAGGAGGAGAGTAGAAAATACATAAAGAATCTTCATATTTAGCTGCTTTCCCCCGGTGGAGATTTGAATTCCGGTGAAATCCAGGCTTTATTCATTTTAATAAGCGTCAGCCTGTCAGCGCTGTTAGTTGACAGGCGTGTATGCTTCTCAGTGATGATGTCACCAGCTGCACTGAAGACCTGCTCTGACAACACGCTAGCGGCAGGGTAGGCCAGCACCTCCAAGGCGTACAGCGCCAGTTCGGGCCATGCGTCCAGCTTTGCAACCCAGTAGTTGTATGGAGCAGAGTGATCACGCAGAACGTTGGTATGGTCAGCTAGGTACTCCCTCTCCATCTTTCTGAACAGCTACCCCCTACTCTGCCTAGACTGTGGACGGGTGACATAGTCTTGCTGGGGTGCCATGAAACTGGCAAAGGCCTTGTAAAGTGTTCCCCTTCCAGTGCTTGACAAGCTGCCTGCTCCCCTCCACTCCCCCACTAGTTGGCCCACAGAACTACGTCCTCTGCCGCTAGCGGTGTCAGATGAGAAGGATAGTTTCAGCTTGTGCACCAGGGCCTGTTGATATTGATTCACTCATACTCCTTTCCTCTACAGGAATGAGTGTGGAAAAGTTCTGCTTGTACCTGGGGTCCAGGAGGGTGAACACCCAGTAATCGGTGTTGGCAAATATGCTTCTAACGCGAGGGTCACGGGAAAAGCAGCCTAACATGAAGTCAGCCATGTGCGCAAGAGTCCCAACACGCAAGAATTCCCTCTCCTCAATAGGCTGACTCTCCATTTCCTCCAACTCCTCCTCTTCAGCCCATACAAGCTCAACAGATAAGAAGGAATGAGCATTGGTACCCTCTTCAGTCTCGCCAACAGTCTCCTCCTCTTCCTCCTCATCCTCCTCCTCCTCCCCCTCCTCCAATACGCGCTGAGAAACAGACCTGAGGGTGCTCTGGCTATCAAGCAACGTATCTTCTTCCCCCATCTCCTGTGACAAGCGCAAAGCCTCTGACTTCATGCTGAGCAGTGAGTTTTTCAGCAGAGAAAGCAGCGGGATGGTGACACTGATAATGGCGGCATCGCCTCTGACCATCTATGTTGACTCCTCAAAGTTGCTTAACACCTGACAGATATCAGACATCCAGGTCCATTCCTCATTGTAGACTTGAGGAAGCTGACTAACCTGACTACCAGTTCTTGTGGAAGTTGTCATCTGGCAGTCTACCATCGCTCTGCGCTGCTGGTAAACCCTGGCTAACATGTGTAATGTAGAATTCCATCACGTGGGCACATCGCACAACAGTCGGTGAGCTGGAAGTTGTAAGCGCCGTTGCTCTGCCCTGAGAGTGGCAGCATCTGTGGTTGACTTGCGGAAATGCACACAGATGCATTGCACCTTGGTGAGCAAATCAGAAAAATTGGGTAGATCATGCCTGGTTTGAGGTTCAGGGGCGCCAGCCAATCATCGGTCTGCGCCGTGATGCCCTGTAACAGCTCTTGGGCAGTGTGCCTTTTGTCACCTAAGCTCAGCAGTTTCAGCACCACCTTCTGGCGCTTACCAATGGCAGTGCTGCTGCACCGAGAGCTATCGACTGAAGGCGCCGTGCTCACAGATGGTAATTGAGAGGAGGAGGAGGAGGGGTTGGAGGAAGAGGCATAATAAGCCTGAGAAACCCTGACCGAGGTAGGCCCCGCAATCCTTGGTGTGGGCAGCACATGAGCGGCCCCAGGGTCAAACTCGGTCCCAGCCTCCACCAGTTTAACCCAAAGTGCCATCAGGGAGATAAAGTGTCAATGCCCGCCAGCACTTGTCCACGTGTCCGTGGTTAGGTGGACCTTCTCAGTAACCGCGTTGGTCAGGGCATGGATGATGTTGTCTGACACATGCTGGTGTAGGGCTGGGACGGCACATACGGAAAAATAGTGGCGGCTGGGGACCAAGTACCAAGGGACAGCCACTGCCATCAGGTTGCGGAAAGCCTCAGTCTCTACCAATCTATAGGGCAGCATCTCCAGGCTCAGCAGTTTGGAGATGTGGACGTTTAGGGCTTGTTCATGTGGGCGGGTGGAATTGTATTTGCGCTTGCGCTCAAATGTCTGATGTAAAGACAGCTGAACGCTGCACTGGGACACATTGGTGGAGGTTGTGGAGGATTGTGGAGGTGAAGGGGTGGTTGTAGGGCGGGAGGCGCTCATGACTGGGTCCTGGGCGGGGAGTTGACTCGCAGAGCCAGCATGTGACACAGGGGAAGGAGCAGTGGTGTGACCCGCAGGAGGTGAACGGCCTTGGTTCCATTGAGTCGGGTGTTTAGCACTCATATGCCTGCGCATGATGGTAGTGGTTAGGCTGGTAGTGGTGGCTCCCCTGCTGATCCTGGTGTGGCACAGGTTGCACACCACAGTCCATTGGTCATCCTCATTTTCTTTAAAGAACCTCCAGACTTGCGAACATCTAGGCCTCGGCACGGGAGCTCCGTGAAACAGTTGCTGATCTACTTGCTCTGGCCCTGCTTCTCCCTCTGGCCACCCCACTGCCTCTTCCAACCTGTTCTGGTGCTGCCCTTGCCTCCCCCTCAGAAGCACTCTCTTAACTAGGTTTACCAACCCAGCTTGGGTCAGTCACCTCATCATCCACCTGCTCTTCCTCCGATTCCTCACTCTGCTCCCCCCTCGGACATACTGCCCTGACAACAACGTCAATGTCTGACAACCGTGTCTCATCATCATCATCTTCCGACACCTCTTTACACACTACTTGCACTAAGTCCACACTCTCATCACCCACAGACTGCGAAAGTTTGAAATTTTGGGCATTGGGACAGAGCAACTGCTCCAGTTGCTGCTGAGCAGTGGTTTGTGACTCTGGGAAGGATCCTGTAAAGAGTTCCTGGGAGTATGCCGGATCTGAATCCATATTTTCCATGGGGGGGCCAGGCTGGGGGATAGGAGGTTGAGCTAGAGGAGCCAGAGGACAACTCCCTTGGCTAGCGTGGGTGGACTGCATGGAAGACTGGGTGGTGGATAAATTACTGGACACATTACCCGCTATCCACATCATCACCTGTTTGCACTGTTGTGGTTTCATTAGTGCTTTACCACGTGATCCTGTAAGTTGCGAGATGAAGCTAGGGAGCAAACCTCTGCAGCATTCCACTGCTCCCGCATCTGCAGGTACTGTGTCACCCTGCCCAGGACCACGGCCTCTGCCCCCCCTACATCACTTGGACGTCCTCGTCCTCGACCCTTAGCCCTTGGGTTACTATCTGAGGCCAAAATAGTATTCTGTAGACTGAGGCTAGTGTACCGCACACCGCACAATTTTTCACTGGACTGTATTAAATGTATCTGAGAGAAAAAATGTATTCTCTAGACTGCTGCTAGTGTACCGCACAACACAGAATTTTTCACTGGACTGTCCTAAATGGATCTGAGAGAAAAAACGTATTCTCTAGACTGCGGCTAGTGTACCGCACACCACACAATTTTTCACTGGACTGTATTAAATGGATGTGAGAGAAAACACATATTCTCTAGACTGCGGCTAATGTACCGCACTACACACAATTGTTCAATGGACTGTAGTACATGTACCTGAGAGAAAAAACGTATTCTCTAGACTGTGGCTAGTGTTCCGCACAACACAGAATTTTTCACTGGACTGTATTAAATCGATCTGAGAGAAAAAAACGTATTCTCTAGACTGCGGCTAGTGTACCGCACAACACAGAACTTTTCACTGGACTGTATTAAATGGATCTGAGAGAAAAAACTTATTCTCTAGACTGCGGCTAGTGTACCGCACAACAGAGAATTTTTCACTGGACTGTATTAAATGTATCTGAGAGAAAAAACATATTCCCTAGACTGCTGCTAGTGTACCGCACAACACAGCATTTTTCACTGGACTGTATTAAATGGATCTGAGAGAAAACACATATTCTGTAGACTGCGGCTAATGTACCGCACTCCACAAAATTTTTCAATGAACTGTAGTATATGTATCTGAGAGAAAAAAAGTATTCTCTAGACTGTGGCTAGTGTACTGCCAACACAGAATTTTTCACTGGACTGTATTAAATGGATCTGAGAGAAAAAAACATATTTTCTAGACTGCGGCTACTGTACCTCACACCACAGAATTGTTCACTGGACTGTAGTCACCGCCATGCTGTGTCAGGCTAAATTTTTGGGTGTTTCCGCTGCTATCTTAGTCTAACCAAGCCACTCTGGGGTTCACCGCCATGCTGTAAACTGCAATCTCAGTCTGAACAATTCATCCTGGGGTTCACCCCCATGCTGTAAACTGCAATCTCATTCAAACTTTGTAATTTAGGGGTTCACCACCAAGGTGTTCTAGACTACAATTTTAGTGGGTTCACCTCCAATCTTAGACACAGACTATCATTCAGGGGTGCACCACCATGCTTTTTTAAACCATTTGTGTCTGAGGGTCACCTCCAGGCTCTCACCCATGATTTTTTGGAGGCTCGCCACTACACTGTGGAGCAAAATTGTCTTGAGGGTCACCGGCGGCCTCTCCCCCACAACTTCAAGGAGGGTTACTACCAGGCCCTGGCACACAAACATTGTCTTGAGGGAAACTAAAAGGCTCTGCACCCACCCACGTGTGGAGACTAATAGGTGGGTGCAGTGTGCGTCTTAGCCCGATGAGCGAACGTGTTCGTTACGAGCACTGTAGCGCTCGGCTCCCCTGCGCAATGCCCGCAGGCATTGCGGATCCGTCCTCAGCTGCATGTAAGTCAATGGGGACGGATCGTTTGGTATGACACACATACCAAACGGATCCGTCCTCCTCACCCGACTGAAAGTCAGTGGGGATGGATCCGTTTGGTATAAGTGTCATACCAAATGGATCCGTCCCCATTGACTTACATGCAGCTGAGGACGGATCCGCAATGCCTGCGGGCATTCTTTCGCATGGGAGCCGAGCGCTACAGTGCTCGTAACGAGCACGTTCGCTCATCTCTATTCATGATGTAAATATGTGATAGGTTCTACTGTTGGATCTCAGAAAATGAAAAGATCTGCCACCTTGCACTAGGCATAATACAGTAGCAGTTTTGCACGACTTGATCCTTTAAGTCAGCGGTCCCCAACCACCGGGCCGCGGCCCAGGACCGGGCCCTGAATAGATGTCTGTTGGGCCGCGGCGGTGGCAGGGGACAAGGAGATAAGCGCTTCCATTGTGGAAGCGCTCATCTCCATAGTCATCTGTATCGCCGTCCTCAGGACGGCAATACAGATGCCTGTGCTGCGGTGGGGCAGGGAGAGGCGTCTCCCCTGCCCGTTCCTCTGATAGGCTGCAGGCCTAGTGCATCGTCATCGCGCCGCCTGAGCCGTGCAGAGCGGGACACAGGCCGGAGGAGGCCTGCATCGCAGCGCTGCCAGGCTGATGGAGGTAAGTATAAGTGTTTGTTTTTTTTTATTATACAAAACTGAAGGAGAGGAGCACTATGGGCACTATGCTACTCTAACTACTGTGTGGGGGCACTATGCTACTCTAACTACTGTGTGGGGGCACTATGCTACTCTAACTACTGTGTGGGGGCACTATGCTACTCTAACTACTGTGTGGGGGCACTATGCTACTCTAACTACTGTGTGGGGGCACTATGCTACTCTAACTACCGTGTGGGGGCACTATGCTACTCTAACTACTCTGTGGGGGCACTATGCTACTCTAACTACTGTGTGGGGGCACTATGCTACTCTAACTACTGTGTGGGGGCCACTATGCTACTATAACTACTGTGTGGGGGCACTATGCTACTATAACTACTGTGTGGGGGGCACTATGCTGGTATAATTACTATGTGGGGGGCACTATGCTGGTATACCTACTGTGTGGGGGCACTATGCTGGTATACCTACTGTGTGGGGGGCACTATGCTACTATAACTACTGTGTGGGGGGCACTATGCTACTATAACTACTGTGTGAGCGGCACTATGCTACTATAACTACTGTGTGGGGGCACTATGCTACTATAACTACTGTGTGGGGGGCACTATGCTACTATAACTACTGTGTGGGGGGCACTATGCTACTATAACTACTGTGTGGGGGGCACTATGCTACTATAACTACTGTGTGGGGGCACTATGCTACTATAACTACTGTGTGGGGGCACTATGCTACTATAACTACTGTGTGGGGGGCACTATGCTGGTATAACTACTGTGTGGGGGGCACTATGCTGGTATAACTACTGTGTGGGGGGCACTATGCTGGTATACCTACTGTGTGGGGGCACTATGCTGGTATAACTACTGTGTGGGGGGCACTATGCTGGTATAACTACTGTGTGGGGGGCACTATGCTGGTATAACTACTGTGTGGGGGGCACTATGCTGGTATATCTACTGTGTGGGGGCACTATGCTGGTATACCTACTGTGTGGGGGGCACTATGCTACTATAACTACTGTGTGGGGGGCACTATGCTACTATAACTACTGTGTGGGGGCACTATACTGGTATACCTACTGTGTGGGGCACTAATGGGGAATAACTACTGTGTGGGGGCACTAATGGGGAATAACTACTGTGTGGGGGGCACTATGCTGGTATATGGGCACTAGCTGGTACCTGTGTGGGGCACTATGCTGGTATACTACTGTGTGGGGGCACTATGCTGGTATAACTACTGTGTGGGGGCACTATGCTGGTATAACTACTGTGTGGGGGGCACTATGCTGGTATACCTACTGTGTGGGGGCACTATGCTGGTATACCTACTGTGTGGGGGCACTATACTGGTATACCTACTGTGTGGGGGCACTATACTGGTATACCTACTGTGTGGGGGCACTATACTGGTATACCTACTGTGTGGGGGCACTATACTGGTATACCTACTGTGTGGGGGCACTATACTGGTATACCTACTTGGGGCACTGGTATACCTACTGTGTGGGGGCACTAATGGGGAATAACTACTGTGTGGGGGCACTAATGGGGAATTACTACTGTGTGGGGGCACTATGCTCCGCCCCCCAACAACCACAGTGCCCCCCCATCCAAACACACCCGACCCACACCCGGGCCCTGGGGAAATTGTCTAGCGAGAAACCGGGCCTTGGTGCAAAAAAGGTTGGGGGCCACTGCTTTAAGTGGCTTAAAATTGATATATATATATATATATATATATATATATATATATATATATATATATATATTCCACAGAAGATAAATGTTGTTCGTAGACCAAACCTTTGAATTCAGTGTGCAGAACTATATTTTTAATAAACTATATGGATCAATAAACTGTAATATATTTTAAAAATCAAACAAGCAGCACATTTCTGAGAGTTATCATACATAGCTGTGGTCACGTCACAAGATGATGTTCTTAGTCCTAATAGAACTAATTGTAATTTTAGTAGGCAAAATAACCACTCATTTGTTAATGCTCCTGGGAGAGAAAACCCAAAGCATAATAAATCATGTAAAAGAGTAAAGGCGATGGGCATTTGTCTTCCGAACCTTGGAATGGAGTGTAATATAACCACGGACTATACTGTTACTGCAGCTATAATCATAGCTCAAGGCTAAAAGTTGCCATTTTTCTGGCTAACAGTGGAATCTCTCATCTGTGAAATATATAAGTCTTGATATTAAGATTTGCTACTAACTATGCATTTTAAGTACTAGTGCACAATGGAAAAAGTAATGTACTGCTTCTTTCTCCAATCTTACTAAACATTTGACACATCCTGTACTACAAAATGCTATAATAAATAACCAAATAATGGCATTACAACATAACTTTTACTCTTGTTCCCAAAAAATTACGGTAAGTTCAAATGTGTCAAACAAATAAAGACTGAGAGTGTTGCCACATGGTGCAGTTGTGACACAGTTGAAATCTGCATGAAGTCAGTTCATAAAAAAACATTCAATCACAACACAGTTATAGAATTTAGCAAGTTTAGAAGCCTCATTAATCCCGGGTGTTCTACATAGCGGAAATCATCTAAATTATTTTATTCATTGTAGAGGGCTGCATTAAATGAAATGAAGTATCTGAAGTGGAATTTCAGAGAAAATTTGATTTGCTGCAAAAAAATAATTTCTCTGAAATGGCGGTAAAAATTAAAAACATACTCACCTCATACATTTGAGTGCGAAGGGGCTGCCACGGCCATCTTGATTGAAGATGCCATGCAAAATCACGTGTGTGATGACGTCATCATGCACCACACAAAATTTTGCACAGTATCTTCAATCAAGATGGCCACATCAGCCTCTTTGCATTCAAATGCACAAGTAGTATTTTGTTTTAACGGATTAACCCCTGAATGTCCTCACTATTATTCTCAGATGCCACGATCACCGATAAATGCAACATCTAATGGGGTTGAATGACAGGAGGAGGGGGGTTGAATGACGGGGAGGGGGATAAATGTGTTGCTGAATTGTAAAATGTACCTTTTATGCTCTCTCTAAAAAATAGTTTTCACCCTGGAAAGTATAGGCCTATGATAGAACCTGTCCCTTCTGTACAATATGATCCCTCCTGCCTAAGTATTTCCTCTTTGTGTCTTCAAAGATTTTTCAGGGTAGATTTAAAATGGCACATTGGTAATATGATCAATTCACACAGTGTATAAATGTGTCACACTACAAAGTAAGCATAATCTCACCAACAATAAACAAGAAGGCAAGATGTATGTATGTACTTAACCCCTGAATGCATAATAATCAGAGATGAACGAGCACTAAAATGCTCGGGTGCTCGTTATTCGAGTCAAATTTTTTCGGATGCTCGGGTGCTCATTTCGAATAACGAACCCCATTGAAGTCTATGGGAGACTCGAGCATTTTTTGCAGGGGACCAAAGCTCTGCACAGGGAAGGTTGCGTGAAAACCTGGAAACCTCAGAAAATGATGAAAACACCATGGAAATGGACAGGAAACAGCAGGGGCAGCATGCATGGATGGCTCTGAGGCTGCCTAATCGTACCATTATGCCAAATTCTGGGCAACAGCCTGGTGGTGACCCTCAAGACAATTGTGCTGACCCAGACCAAGATGAGCAAGGCACATGCCCATCACATGTTAGTAAAGCACCCAACTAGGTGCAACGAAGGTCCATCACCGCCTGTGGGTGACACCACTGCTCATGCTGGCACTGCTGTCCTATTCCCTGCCCCACGACACAGGCATAAGCGTCTCCCTCTCCGCACCCACCCAGTAGTCCACAGCGTACACCAAGTTCTCCCAGGACAGTGCCCAGCTCTCCCCATCCCAGATGGGCAAACACGCACACTGAGATTGCAGTTTACAGCATGGGAGTGAAACCCAGGATGACTTGTTAAGACTGAGATTGCAGTTTACAGCTTGGTGGTGAACTCCAGAGTGGCTTGGTTAGACTAACATAGCAGCTGAACCCCCCAAAAAATTTAGCCTGACACATCATGGCAGTGACTACAGTTCAGTGAAAAATTCTGTGGTGTGCGGTACAGTAGCCACAGTCTAGAAAAAATGTTTTTTTCTATCACTTTTATATATACTACAGTCCAGTGCAAAATTGTGTGGTGTGCGTTACACTAGCCGGAGTCTAGAAAATATAAGTTTTTTCTCTCAGTCATATATCCTACAGTGCAGTGCAAAATTCTGTCGTGTGCTGCACACTAGCCGGAGTCTACAAAATATACGTTTTTTTCTCTCATTCATATATCCTACAGTGCAGTGCAAAATTATGTTGTGTAATGCACACTAGCCGGAGTCTGCAAAATATACGTTTTTTCTCTCAGTTATATACCCTACAGTGCAGTGAAAAATTGAGTGGTTTGCGGTGCAATAGCCGCAGTCTAAAGACTACTTTTTTTCTCTCAGTTATATATTATACAGTGCAGTGCAAAATTCTGTTGTGTGCTGCACACTAGCCGGAGTCTAGAAAATATACCTTTTTTCTCTCATTCATATATCCTACAGTGCAGTGCAAAATTCTGTCGTGTGCTGCACACTAGCCGGAGTCTAGAAAATATACATTTTTTCTCTCATTCATATATCCTACAGTGCAGTGAAAAATTGTGTGGTGTGTGGTACACTAGCCGCAGTCTAGAGAATATGTATTTGACCTCAGATATTAATTTGACAGTTTAGTGATTACACAAAATGTTGAACCCAAGGGCTAAGGGTCAAGGACGTGGGCGTCCAAGTGATGTAGGGGGGCAGAGGCCGTGGTCCTGGGCAGGGTGACACAGTACCTACTGATGAGGGAGCAGTGGAACACCGCATAGTTTCGCTCCCTAGCTTCATCTCGCAACTTACAAGGTCACGTGGCACACAACTATTGAAACCGATGACGTGATGACGTGGATAGCGGATAATGTGTCCAAGTAATTTATCCACCACCCAGTCTTCCACACAGTCCATCCACTTTAGCCAAGGGAGTAGACCTCTGGCTCCTCCAGCTCAACCTCCTTCCCCCCAGCCTGCCCCTCCCTTGGAAAATATGGTTTCAGATCCGGCATACTCACAGGAAGTCTTTTCAGGACCCTACCCAAAGACACAAACCACTGCTCAACAGCAACCTGAGCAGTTGCTCTGTCCTGATGCCCAAAATTTAGAACTTTCGCAGTCTGTGGGTGATGAGAGTGTGAACTGAGTGCAAGTAGTGCGTCAAGAGGTGTCGGATGATGATGAGACACGGTTGTCAGACAGTGACATTGTTGTCAGGGCAGTAAGTCCCAGGGGGGAGCAGAGTGAGAAATCGGAGGAAGAGCAGGTGGATGATGAGGTGACTGACCCGAGCTGGGTTGGTGAGCCTAGTCGAGACAGTGCTTCTGAGGGGGAGGCAAGTGCAGCATCAGAACAGGTTGGAAGAGGCAGTGGGGTGGCTAGAGGGAGAAGAAGGGCCAGAGCAAGTAGATCAGCAACTGTTTCACGGAGTGAAGCTCCCATGCCGAGGCCTAGATGTTCGCAAGTCTGGAGGTTCTTTAAAGAAAGTGAGGATGACCGACGGACTGTGGTGTGCAACTTGTGCCACACCAGGATAAGCAGAGGAGCCACCACTACCAGCCTAACCACTACCAGCATGCGCAGGCATATGAGTTCTAAACACACGACTCAATGGAATAAAGGCCGTTCACCTCCTACGGATCACACCACTGCTCCTTCCCCTGTGTCACATGCTGGCTTTGCGAGTCATCCCCCGCCCAGGACCACAGCACGAGTGCCTCCCGCCCTACAACCACCCCTTCACCTCCACGATCCTCCACACCCTACACCAATGTGTCCCAGCGCAGCCTTCAGCTGTCTTTGCATCAGACATTGGAGCGCAAGCGCAAACGCAAATAAAATTCCACCCACCCACATGCACACATAAACTTCCATATTTTCAAACTGCTGAGCCTGGAGATGCTGCACTATAGACTGGTAGAGACTGAGGCTTTCCGCAACCTGATGGCGGTGGATGTCCCTCGGTACTTGGTCCCCAGCCGCCACTATTTTTCCCGATGTGCCATCCCAGCCCTACACCAGCACGTGTTAGAGAACATCATCCGTGCCCTGACCAACGCGGTTACTGAGAAGGTCCACCTAACCACGGACACGTGGACAAGTGCTTACGGGCAGGGACACTATATCTCCCTGACGGCACATTGGGTTAACTTGGTGGAGGCTGGGACCGAGTCTGACCCTGGGGCTGCTCATGTGCTGCCCACACCGAGGATTGCGGGGCCTACCTCGGTCACGGTTTCTCAGACTTATTATGCCTCTATCTCCAACACCTTCTCCTCCTACTCTCAAATACAATCTGTGAGCATGGCGCCTTCAGTCAGTAGCTCTAGGCGCAGCAGCACTGCAGTGTGTAAGCGCCAACAGGCGGTGCTGAAACTGCTGAGCTTAGGTGACAAGAGGCACACCGCCCAAGAGCTGTTACAGGGCATCACAGCGCAAACCGATCTTTGGCTGGTGCTGCTGAAACTCAAACCAGGCATGGTTGTGTGTGACTAAGGGCATAACCTGGTGGCGGCTCTGCAACTCAGCAGGCTCATACATGTGCCATTATACACCAATACTATTTCCCAAAGTAACAACAACCCATATAAACACTGCATATAAAACCTGCCTGGCCCACGTGTTCAATCTTGTAATTCAGCGGTTTCTCAAGACCTACACCAATTTGTCTGATTTGCTCACCAAGGTGCGACGCATCTGGGTGCATTTCCGCAAGTCAACCACAGATGCTGCCACTCTCAGGGCAGTGCAACGGCACTTACAACTGACTGCTCACTGACTGTTGTGCGACCTGCCAACACAATGGAATTCCACATTACACATGTTAGCCAGGGTTTACCAGCAGCGCAGAGCGATTGTAGACTGCCAGATGACAACTTCCACAAGAACTGGTAGTCAGGTTAGTCAGCTTCTTCAAGTCTACAATGAGGAGTGGACGTGGATGGCTGATATCTGTCAGGTGTTAAGCAACTTTGAGGAGTCAACACAGATGGTCAGCGGCGATGCCGCCATTATCAGCGTCCCCATCCCGCTGCTTTGTCTGCTGAAAAACTCACTGCTCAGAATGAAGTCAGATGCTTTGCGCTTGTCACAGGAGATGGGGGAAGAATTGCTTGATAGCCAGGGCACCCTCAGGTCTGTTTCTCAGCGCGTATTGGAGGAGGAGGATGAGGAGGAAGAGGAGGAGACTGTTGGCGAGACTGAAGAGGGTACCTATGCTCATTCCTTCTTATCTGTTGAGCGTGTATGGGCTGAAGAGGAGTAGGAGGAAATGGAGTCAGCCTATTAAGGAAAGGGAATTCTTGCGTGTTGGGACTCTTGCGCACATGGCTGACTTTGTGTTAGGCTGCCTTTCCCGTGACCCTCACGTTAGAAGCATTTTTGACAACACCGATTACTGGGTGTTCACCCTCCTGGACCCCAGGTACAAGTAGAACTTTTCCACTCTCATTCCTTTAGAGGAAATGAGTATGAGAGTGAATCAATATCAACAGTCCCTGGGGCACAAGCTGAAACTATCCATCCCATCTGACACCGCTAGTAGCAGAGGACGTAGTTCTGTGGGCCAACTAGCGGGGGAGAGGAGGGGAGCAGGCAGCTTGTCAAGCACTGGCAGGGGAAGACTCTACAAGGCCTTTGCCAGTTTTATGTCACCCCAGCAAGACTATGTCACCCGTCCCCCAGTAGGAGGGAGCTGTTCAGAAAGATGGTGAGGGAGTACTTAGCCGACCATACCAATGTCCTGTGTGATCACTATGCTCCATACAACTACTGGGTTGCAAAGCTGGACGCATGGCCCGAGCTGGCGCTGTATGCCTTGGAGGTGCTGGCCTGCCCTGCCGCTAGCGTGTTGTCAGAGTGGGTCTTCAGTGCAGCTGGTGGCATCATCACTGATAAGCGTACACGCCTGTCAACTGACAGGCTGACGATTATTGAAATGAATAAAGCCTGGATTTCACCGGAATGCAAATCTCCACCGGGGGAAAGCAGCTCAACATGAAGATTCTTTATGTATCCTCTCCTCCTCCTCCTCTTCGCACATAAACGCTGAGCCAACAGGCAATGTTTCTGAGGGCCAACTGGCGCTCTTTGCAAACAATGTTTACAGAGGGCAACCTACAGGCCCTCTCTCCAATAAATTTTCTAGGACCGTCAACTACAGACACTCCAAAACAATTTTATAGGAGGGTAAACTACAGACACTCCAAAACAATTTTACAGGAGGGTCAACTACAGATACTCCAAAACAATTTTTTGGGAGGCTCACCTTGACTGCAATCTCAGTCTGACCAAGGCATTGGTGGTGTCACCGCCATGCTGTATCAGTGTAAGATTTTATGTACTTCACCTGCTACCTGAGTGTAACTTGGTCACTCTGGGCTCACCGCCATTCTGTATCAGTGTAAAATTTTATGTGCTTCACCTGCTACCTCAACTAACTTGGTCACTTGTTGGTGTCAACACTAGAGTGCGGCTACTATACCGCACACGACAGAATTGTTCACTGCACTGTAGTATATATAACTGAGAGAAAAAAAGGAATTTTTAGACTGCGGCTAATTTACCGCAAACCACTTCATTTTTCACTGGACTGTAGTACATATAACTGAGAAAATATGTATTTTATAGACTGACGCTGCTGTACAGCACACTACAGAATTGTTCACTGGACTGTAGTATATATAAATGAGAAAAAAAACATAGTCTTTAAATGGCGGCTATGTTACCGCAAACCACTTCATTTTTCACTGGACTGTAGTACATATAACTGAGAAAAAACGTAGTCTTTAAATGGCGGCTATGTTACCGCAAACCACTCCATTTTTCACTAGACTGTAGTACATATAACTGAGAAAATACGTATTTTATAGACTGACGCTGCTGTACAGCACACTACAGAATTGTTCACTGGACTGTAGTATATATAAATGAGAAAAAGACGTAGTCTTTAAATGGCGGCTATTTTACCGCAAACCACTCCATTTTTCACTGGACTGTAGTACATATAACTGAGAAAATACGTATTTTATAGACTGACGCTGCTGTACAGCACACTACAGAATTTTTCACTGGACTGTAGTATATATAAATGAGAAAAAAACGTAGTCTTTAAATGGCGGCTATGTTACCGCAAACCACTCCATTTTTCACTAGACTGTAGTACATATAACTGAGAAAATACGTATTTTATAGACTGACGCTGCTGTACAGCACACTATAGAATTGTTCACTGGACTGTAGTATATATAAATGAGAAAAAAACGTAGACTTTAAATGGCGGCTACGTTACCGCAAACCATTCCATTTTTCACTGGAATGTAGTACATATAACTGAGAAAATACGTATTTCATAGACTGACGCTGCTGTACAGCACACTACAGAATTGTTAACTAGACTGTAGTATATATAACTGAGAGAAATAACGTTTTCCCTAGACTGACGCTACTGTACAGTACACTATATAATTGTTCACTGGACTGTAGTGTATAGAAATGATAGAAAAAACGTGTTCCCTAAACTGACGCTACTGTACAGTAACACTACATAATTGTTCACTGGACTGTAGTGTATAGAAATGATAGAAAAAACGTATTCCCTAGACTGACGCTACTGTACAGTACACTACATAATTGTTCACTGGACTGTAGTGTATAGAAATGATAGAAATAACGTATTCCCTATACTGACGCTACTGTACAGTACACTACATAATTGTTCACTGGACTGTAGTGTATAGAAATGATAGAAAAAACATATTCCCTAGACTGACCCTGCTGTACAGTACACTACATAATTTTTCACTGGACTGTAGTTTATAGAAATGATAGAAAAAACGTATTCCCTAGACTGCACTACAGATCCCAGCAAGCCAATGTACAGCAGAAGCAGCTAAAATGAGTACTGAGAGGACTTTGGGCAATTTCTTTTGGGTCTGTGTGGTCCACGTGCTTTCCCTTCTGCCACCAGTCGCTGTGCACAGTGTGCAGCCAAGATGGCGGTAGCTGCACTACAAGTCCCAGCCAGCAGCCAGGAGGAGACCAAAAAAAAAGGTGCTTGTAGCCTTTAAAAGGGCTGTTGGGTTCTTTGAGCATGATTCCTGCCTAACCAACATCTAAATTCCGGCCCTAACACTCTCCCTGACAGACAGCAGCTCTATCCCTAATCTCATGCAGGCGGCGTCTGATGTGAGCAGCGTGGGACCAGATTCTTATATTCCCAGGTCATCTGATCTGGCCAGCCAATCCCTGCTATCGACTTGTAGGGGCCCCACGTCATGCTAGGAGGTACCAAAGACTCTCCTGCATGTTGATTGGCTGAGAAAAGGCGCCTAACATGCAGGAAGAGGAAGATGCCATTTCCTCGAGGATCGCAATATGCTCATCCGAGTTGCGAGCATATGCGAATACCCTAATGCTCGAACGAGCACCAAGCTTGGAAGAGCATGTTCGCTCATCTCTAATAATAATGTATCTATATGCCATTAGATAGAACAAATGGAGTGGGCTCACATGTTACATGGTGGGTGCTGGCTTTATATAAATGGGATTGACTATGATGCTTAAACCAGTCATTTAATCCCTCAGATGCCACTGTCAATAGCGTCCTCAGCACCTGTGGCATTAGGCAGTTCTTTCCGATCAGAGCCCCCATGACAAAATTGTGAGACTCCAATTATTTGCTATGAGAGTTCGGGGCCTTGTGAAGGTTCCCAAGCCTGTCATGGCTGTCTGAAAAGCCATGCCAAAGGTATGGCTTGTCAGATTCCCAAAGACTGCAATAGTATTCTATTACAGTCTATTGGACAAGCGTTTAGAAGATTGTATGCTCAAGTCCCCTAAAGGACTAAAATTTACAGTGTAAAAAAAAAAGTTTAAAAAACCCTAAAAATATAAAAAATTCAAATCACCTCCCTTTCACAACGTTACACATAAAAATAAATAAGCAATAATAATAAACATAATAGGTATTTCCACAGGCCAAAGTCCCTGAGTTATTAAAATAAATAAACATTTTTACTGCAAAGTGAATAACAAGAGATCAAAAAGTCATACATATCCCAAAATGGTACCAATAAGAACTACAGTATGCCCCCCCAAAAAAACAAAAACAAAAAAAAAACCTGTTTAAGATCCCCTAAATCCTGTACTAGCATACAATAGCCAAGTGGCATAGAGCAATTCAAAGCTCATCAAGAACATTGGTATAGTTTCTACTCAGAAGACCAATTCTCTCATGAGTCCAGACCTGCATTCAGATAACTTTCTCAGGTCTCCAGGGGCATGAGAGTGAATTGAATTGGTGGCTACTACTGAAAAACACATGGAGAGTGTGTAAAAGCGCTCTCCATCAATGAGCCTCTGCAGACACATTTGATTTGCTTGTTGTTTATTGCTGGTGCCCTGTGGTAAAGGACTTTTATACTCTGTATGAATTGATGACATTACCAATGTTCTCACCTCTTTCTCTCCTGATAAATTCTTAAAGATGTAAAGTATTTGTCTAGTGAGGAAATGTGTTTTTCATTAAATAAACAGTAAAACGTTGGTTTTAACTGAATTATTTGGTTATTTTTGGACAAAGGGAATTATTCCAAATTATTGACAGTTTGGTGAACAGAAAATACACAAGTAGCATAATGTTAGCATGTAAATTATATACTGTAGCTGTTATCTTTTGCCTCACACACACATACAAAAGATCATGAAAATATTGCTTAATATTGCACAATAACACACAAAAAGTTCAATAGGTAGAGATCAAATAGCAAGATCAAATGTTTGTATGAGGGTGCTCTTTCGTAAATGGGGTCACTTCTTGGGGTTTTTAATTTCTGGGGACCTCAGGAATTTTTAAACATGTGACATGGCACTTAAAAAACCATATCTGTTAATTCTGGCCTGCAAAATCCATATTTTGCAGTTTGCCTCTAGAGGCCTGCTGTGCGCCCATACAGCAGGCTACCAACACATATGGTATGTTTCTTGAATGGGGAGAAAATGGGGAACACATACTGGGGTGCATTTTCTTCTTTAACCCCTTGTGAATGTGAAAAATTGGGGTCTGCTAGTAATTTTTCATTTTCATAAATATGTTTGCTAAAAAGTACCCTTTCTACCACTTAAAATGTTAGTACGGGGGTGCTTTTTCCAAAATGGTCTCACTTTTTGGGCGTTTCCACTGTAGGGCCAGCTCAGGATGTCTTTATATGTGACATAGCTCCCAATTATTATTCCAGCTAAATCCGTCCTCCAAAAGCCATATGGCCTCCTTCCATTCTGAAGCCTGCTGTGTGCCAATACATCAGGCTACAAGCACATATGTAGTGTTGCCTTATTCAGGGGAAAATGGGTGTTCCTTCCATTCCGAAGCCTGCTATGCGCCTATACATCAGTTTTTGAGCACATATGGGGTGTTTCTGTAAACTCCAGAATCAGGGTAATACATTTTGAGTTTAGTTTGGCTGTTAACCCGTGATGTGTTGCTGGAAAATGGATTAAAATTTAAAAATCTGCTAAACAAAGTGAAATTTGAAATTTCATTCCCATTTTCCTTCAATTTCTGTGGGATACCTAAAGGGTTAACAAAGTTTGTAAAATCAGTTTTGAATAGCTTGAAGGGTGTTGTTTCTAAAATGAGGTGATTTACGGGTGGTTTATATTATGTAAGCCCCATAAAGTGACTTCATAACTGAACTGGCTTAATATTGCACAATAACACACAAAAAGTTCAATAGGTAGAGATCAAATAGCAAGATGTCTTTTCTCTTTTCATAGAAGAGAGGTGGTCCCAAATAAACAGCTATGTGTTCACGAAAATGAATGGGACAAACATATAAAGAGTGTTTTTCTTCAAAACTCTACTTACTGTACATAGTCGATGGTGTATTAATATGTGAATCTGTAAACAGATTTTATACATTATTCATGAAAGCAATTGTCATCCAACTGAATTTATTAATGTTAAAAACAATACAATTCCTACTAGTCTATGACATATATACATAATTTGGTCACCAAATTAGGAACACCTTGAGAGCTGGATGCAAAGGAGAAATTTCAGGATTGCCAGCAGACAGGTGCCCATAACAGTAGTAAAAATTTTATTCAGGGTTAATAATAACATAAATGTGTTCAAGCTAGGTGTAGGAGTTTTAGCTTACATGAAATCATATTGGTGTTAGTATTTACTACTATGGACACATATCATTCATCATTCATCATTGTATTTCCAGTTTATTTACTGTCCATTATTTTTTGGCTTACTTGTCTAGAAATAGATGAAAGGAACTTGGCCAAACCTTTTTAGCCACATGTTCAGTTGCTGCAATGGTACGGTATCTTTCTTTTTCTTGTAGCCTCTAGCTTTTCTTGTAGCTTCTGGCTATTGGTGCTTAGTATTTGGTGTCTCATAACAATAAATTGTCAGATGGTCAGTCTACAGTGCTCAGCTATTGACACTAAGAACATTGGACCACCTACTTGACAACTGACTTCTCTTTTGGGTGCCAAAACCAACATGGTTTATTGCACCCAAACAAGAAAAGCTACAAGAAAAGCAGAAATGGCACTGAAATGGCTGCAAACCAACCTGACCTATGGCCTGAAGTAAATAATGCCATGGTAGAGAGAAAATCCTCAGATTACAGGATAAAGCATGTAAACCGGCAGACGAGATTAATATTGTTAAGTAAACAACATATAAGAGTCATTGACTCGCTCCTTGTCATTTACTCTCTGCAGGAAAACAAACATCAACCTTCCCAGACTACATGAGGTCGCCTTCTTTATCATAATGGTTTCAGCCACTTGAGTGGGTGATTGTATAGAGTATACATACACAAAAGCAGATAATACAGCTCACCTGCTATGGGGACAAGGATGTACAGAACACAAGGATATACAAACTGAAGTTTAAGAGATTGAATACGAATTGAGAGTCTGCCTGAAACATGTAAGCAGCATGTGTCTGTATAAGTGATGGATTTTATATGTCTAATAAACCCCTAAATATATGACTCCGTGCCTTTGTTACTTTCTAGAAAGATTACAGACTTTAAGGCCACATGTAAAGGCATTTAAGGGAGCCTTCACATGTGGCACACAAGATTAAGACTTACTGAAAATTGTCCATCCATGCGGTGTGTTCCACTGCAAAATTTACATTCCACAGGTTATTTTCTGTATGAGAATCTCTCCATTCAATTCAATGGCAACCTGATTATGCAGTCGAAACCACTGTAGAAAAATCCACAACAAATCCCGCAAGATAATTCTCTTTTTTTTTTTTTTGCTTCATTTCTTGAACAAACAGACAACTTGTTTAACCCCTTAAGGACCTGCGCCGTACATGTACGGCACAACTGGACGTGAATAACTTTTATTTTTTACATTTTTCCAGCTCTGTACCACTTTTTCTGGGTACGAGCTGTGACCGCCAAGTGCTTTTCAGTGCATATCTGCCTGATCAGCACCTGGGGATTATTCGTTAAGATTTATTTTTTCACATCTGTGTTTTTTTTGTTTTTTTCGCCAATTTTTCCTTTTTTTTGTTGAAAAAGAAGAAATTGTAGTTAGGGTTTTATATAAATGTATATAGAGCTCTATATCTCTCTCTATATATAGATATAAGTCAATTTTTACCCAGTGTTCACCTTTTTAACACTGTAATTAATTTTTTTACTACAGTTTTTGCACGCACATACGATCTGTGTACGCTCGTGCTGCATAAGCTGCATCAGCACATTTTTTGGAGTGAAAAAAGAACTCCAGTTAGTGGTAGTTTAGGATTTTGCACGAACGCACCATCTGCGTATGTGCATTTTGCAGAGGACTGTAGTGAATTTTTATACTACAGTTTTTGCACGCACACATGATCTGTGTGCGTGCGTGCTGCAGATCACCTACCAGTAGTGTGCTAATTTATATCTGCACATTTTAAGTTTTTTTCTCTTACATTTTTTGTGTGAAAAAAGAACTGCAGTTAGTGATAATTTTTTTCAATTTTTTTCTCCTTTTTTTTCTCTAAATTCTATTTCAAATTTATAACAAACCCCTTCACGTGTGAAAACACAACACGCATCCCTCACCCTAAATAAAGTTTTACACATTTCACACGTCACACCCCAATATAATAAAAATGTCCAATTCATTCCGAGTATACTCAGCAGAAGAGGCATACGCATATCTTGCCTCTGATATGGAGTCTGCCAGTGAGGGAGAAGAGGATACAACTTTCATCTGCTCCTCTACCCACTCATGATCATGATCATCTGCTGATGAGGGACCCTCTAGAAGGCGCCCCAGGGTAGCAGCAGAGGCAGCACCCCAGAGTGAACCCCTTATGGACCCCACCCCCTGACGATTATCAGCCCCAGAATTCCAGATTTTGAGGCCAGCTCTGGAATCCAGATTGTGCGCGGTTCACAGAACTAGATTTTTTTCAAAATCTGAAGATTTAGTAAATTTAATGGTGGCCCAAATCAATTTATACGCCCAACAATTCATTGCTCAGAACTCTACATCCGCATATGCTAGACCCCTAGGTTGGACCCCAGTAACTGCAGCAGAGATGTTGAAGTTTTGGGGACTCGTGCTGCATATGGGCGTTGTAAAGAACCCAAACGTTAGGAAATATTGGAGTTCGGACATTTTCTACCAGACTCCAATTTACAGTCACACCATGACCCTGATCCCCTAAGCGATATGAGTCAATTATAAAATTCCTACACTACAGATAACAATGTGCAATGCTTACGTGCTTTTTAAATCTGCAGGCCACACAGGAACTTTCCTTCAGTTCCAAAAGGTGGTTATCAAGGCCCTATCAAGCCAGGTCGGAGAGGGTCCCAGTACTTCAGGAAGTCATGGTGCCCGTATTGTACCAGGGCAACATTTTCCCGGTCAAGTCCCCCAGACAGCGAGGAAGGGAAGGACCCAAAACAATGCAGTGTGTGTTCCAAAGGGGGAATAAGGAAATACACCATTTACCACTGCAAGACCTTCCCTGAAAAACCTGGCCTCTGCATGCAGGAGTGTTTCAGAATCTACCACTCATCCATGGAGTTCCTATTTCATCCTTGATGTACCCTGTAGTTTTATCATTTGATTTAGTCCAAACAGCTTACATATTCACTTGTCACCAACCACTACATATTCATTTCTGTGAGACACCTGTTTGCTGAAAAGTGCCCTTTCTACCACTTAAAATGTTTGTATGAGGGTGCTCTTTCGTAAATGGGGTCACTTCTTGGGGTTTTTAATTTCTGGGGACCTCAGGAATTTTTAAACATGTGACATGGCACTTAAAAAAACATATCTGTTAATTCTGGCCTGCAAAATCCATATTTTGCAGTTTGCCTCTAGAGGCCTGCTGTGCGCCCATACAGCAGGCTACAAACACATATGGTATGTTTCTTGAATGGGGAGAAAATGGGGAACACATATTGGGGTGCATTTTCTCCTTTAACCCCTTGTGAATGTGAAAAATTGGGGTCTGCTAGTAATTTTTCATTTTCATAAATATGTTTGCTAAAAGTACCCTTTCTACCACTTAAAATGTTAGTACGGGGGTGCTTTTTCCAAAATGGTCTCACTTTTTGGGCGTTTCCACTGTAGGGCCAGCTCAGGATGTCTTTATATGTGACATAGCTCCCAATTATTATTCCAGCTAAATCCGTCCTCCAAAAGCCTCCTTCCATTCTGAAGCCTGCTGTGTGCCAATACATCAGGCTACAAGCACATATGTAGTGTTGCCTTATTCAGGGGAAAATGGGTGTTCCTTCCATTCCGAAGCCTGCTATGCGCCTATACATCAGTTTTTGAGCACATATGGGGTGTTTCTGTAAACTCCAGAATCAGGGTAATACATTTTGAGTTTAGTTTGGCTGTTAACCCGTGATGTGTTGCTGGAAAATGGATTAAAATTTAAAAATCTGCTAAACAAAGTGAAATTTGAAATTTCATTCCCATTTTCCTTCAATTTCTGTGGGATACCTAAAGGGTTAACAAAGTTTGTAAAATCAGTTTTGAATAGCTTGAAGGGTGTTGTTTCTAAAATGAGGTGATTTATGGGTGGTTTATATTATGTAAGCCCCATAAAGTGACTTCATAACTGAACTGGTCCTTAAAAAAATGGGTTTTGGACATTTTCTTAAAATTTTAAGATTTGTTTCTAAACTTCTAAGCCTTCTAACATCCCAAAAAAATAAAATGTCATTTTTAAAATGATCCAAACATGAAGTAGACATATGGGGAATGTAAAATAATAACTATTTTGGAGGTATTACTATGTATTTTAAAAGAAGAGAAATTGAAATTTGCAAATTTTTCAAAATGAATTATAAATAAAAATGAAATATTTTAACTCAAATTTACTACTGTCGTGAAGTACAATATGTGATGAGAAAACAATCTCAGAATGGCCTGGATAAGTAAATACGTTTTAAAGTTATCACCACATAAAGTGACACATGTCAGACTTGCTAAAATGGCCTGATCCTTAAGGTGAAAAATGGCAGGGTCCTGAAGGGGTTAACAATCTTTTTGAATGTGCGTAGGAAGAAAATTCCGACCCATATCTGTTGTCTTAAGAGAAAAGAGTAGAAAGGGGGACAAGACTGAGATCATGACTCATCGGAATAAAACGTAAAAGGAGTCTATATTTAAAAAGAGAATCGAAGGAGAGGAAGTGTTTTGTATTTTTTCAGCATTTTCTATGTATAGTGGTCCTGTAAGTGCTTCATGGAGCCTTTTCTTTCCAATGTGATCTTCTTATATTTAGAAATGACATGAAATTTTAACTGAATTTCCTCTTTAAAATTTTAATATATATTAAATAAATATTTGTAATGAAATTATTTACCGCTGAAATTTTTCTTTTGAACCGTTGCAAAATATTATTGTCATGAGTATTTTTATATTAAACTATTTTGTAATTTAATATCATAGACTTTGACAAATTATGCTTTTAGTGTCAAACTTTTTCCTTCTGCATCTTTCAAAAAATCTTTTTAGGATTTTTTTCCAAAGTATAAAGCAAAGGTGGCTATCATTTTTTCAAACTGTGTGCTTGAGAAGTGAACATGTTTTTGCTTAACATTTTTTTATACCTTTCATGTTATAGAAGTTTGATTTATAACAACATCAAGTTTTAGTTTAAGTTTCTTTTCTTATGAGCTACGGGTGTTTTACTGCATGACAACCTTTATGTTGTATCTCAATTTGGAAACTGAAAATCAGAGAGCTTTCTTCTTATTTATTTCCTAAAAGTGTCATTCTCTTCTGTCTCTACACAAACAGCTTGTTTCCACCTAAATACAATTGCTGCCAGTCATATTTAAGGGGTTTTCTTTTTAACAGATATTGATGACCTACCTTCAATATAGTTTAGGTCATCAATATCACATTGGTGGGGTCCTCAAGTCATCAAAATCAGACAGTGTTTTTTGCATGCAAGACAACTGCTGAGAACAGCTGAGCAGTGGAGGTGCCAGGTGTCTGAAACCCACCAATCCAATATCCTGAGGATAGTTCACCAGTATCTAGAGCCCAGAAAACCCATTTAAAATACATTACTTCAACATTTATTTAAAGCTCGTGTTGCCATGAAGGCCACAGATGAAACTGTAGATTTTCATTGGGCCCAATTGATTTTGACATCATGATATACCATCTACAGTTTTCAGTAAGGCTACAGGTATACCAATTCAGCTATTCTAATGGTTAATTCACACAGTCTGGAATGATGTATCAGAGACATAAACCTTACCAAATCGGAATTGCCCCTGGGAAACATGCATGCAAGTACATGCATATTTCACCATGGTTTTACTGATAAATTGATTAGGAAACCAACAATCAGCAAAAACCCTGACTACACATGTATTAGCATGCAGTTTTATTGCAGTTTAGACATGTTGTAGTGATAAAGGGAATTTTTGCTTATTGGGACTTGGAGATTTATCTCTATCTTCGTGTCCCATCCCTTTTATTCTGTTCCTAGACTGTTGTCTTTGTTTCCTATATAACCCTCTTATGCTGTGTAGTAAATACATCTTCTCCAGTCCTTCATACACCCCAGGAGTAACATACAACCCTCACAGATACTTATATAGAAAAATACTTTACTGATAACATAGAAATGACAAAGCAATTGACATTACATAAATACACATTACTTAAATAACACAATACATAGAGGACACCAGCACTTACAGCTGCCTCTGTTCCTGCAACCCTGGATGCTAACCAATATGGCTAATAATGTGTATGTATATAAAGTACATCCAGAGTCCACCAATATACCGCATACTGGATCCACACTGCTACCCAACTCACATCCAGTACTTGACCATTAGTACATGTACATATAGAGACTCATGCATAAACAGCATATATAATCTACCGGTAATACAATCACAGACTACAAATATCTATATGTACATATATAAAGTCTACTGGGATATTATACTTATATACATACAAACATATATCTTAGCTTGCTCCTCAAGTGTTGTTGATCCAAGGGGCTGGCAGGAAGAGAGAGAGAGATCCCAAGTTTCACAAAGGATGTATGTTCCTGTGCCCCAGCCCCAACCTCCATTGACCCAACTCCATGACACCCAAATATTTTCCAAATCTGTTGGCCAAGAGAATGTTGTCCAACTGCTTTTACAATGTGCCCTTCCTGCCTTTGATATGCTAACAAGGGACACAATGACCATGACAAATGGCTTCTGGCTATACTGATATCACTCAACGGGGGAATCTAACTGAATAATATCAGTATATGCTATATTATATTTGATTGGTCTTGGACTGAAGCTCTGGCTGGGAACCATATTTTCCTGTAACATGTGGTAATATGTAACTCTCTTATTTACCATTCTGAAGCATGCAAATATACTGTACCCTAAAGTATGTATGAATGAGAACCAGTACTACACTCCATATATACAAATTCCAACTTATATTCATCCCTTTTTTAAAAAACATCTTCAAGACGTATACAAAATATAAAAGTCGTCTTCAAGTTAAAGAGAGGCTTTTCTCCTAATGCAAATTTACTGTATAAAAAAGTTGTTAAATACTTCTTTCTTTTTTTATTGCTTTATAAGATAGATTAGGAAAAAATGTAGAGAATGTTAAGGTAAAATGTGCTTATATTAATATGTATGGAAGAGTTGAATGGGGTTATCCAACATGTAAAGCATTCCCCCCATTGCCCAGGTCCCTCATATAGATGATACTTACCCTGCTCCCCAGCACCCATGCAGCTCCTGCTCTCCACATGGCCTGGGGGAGGGATACAGCCAATAGAAGGCAGCAACCGGGGGTGAGCTTCCCTATCATTGAGGATGGGGGTCATGTTTCACATGTTGGATAATCCCTTTAATTTAGTGGTTTATCCAGGCCGTTGCTGTTTTCACAACAGTTAGCAGATACTGTACTAAAACTGGTTCCTAGCAAAGATCTGAACTATATCACATTCCTAAAGTTTTTATGGATGTACTGCATACATACCTGTTAAGCAATATACTGGAATATTTTGTGCCCATCACTAAGGGTATAAATACGCCCTGCATATCACAGAGTGTTTGCTTTAAACAAGATGTCTTTTGAACATGCTACCCTGTCTCTTTGTTATCTATCTTGGACGCTACCAAGTGCTTACCAAGATATGGCCGACAAATTTTACTATTACTTCATAAAGATTGATATGATATAACTGCTGCTGTATCTAATTATCTTTTATATCACTGTTATTATTCCGCAAATCATATAGTCGCTTAGCCATTGTTTACGCCCTATTTATTCTCGTATCCCAGAATCAACAGTAAACAATTGTATGACATATTTGTGTATTTTCTACGTTTAGTGTTTCTTTACAAATTAAATGTGGTAAGTAACACAATGAGAAAAACATTGCTAGAATGTGAGAATTATTTGTTTTCCGGGCTGACTCATGCCCTTACACATTTTAAAGATGATCACAATTTACAATTGCAAAGTATTTACTGTACTCCAGGTTGGTTACACATAAAAGTTACATTTTATTTACTTTGTGGAATTGCTGTTGCATAAATCCACATTCTGTAATTTTCAATTCTCTAAATGGTCCTCATAATCTATCCGCCGTGTGGCAACAATATGAAAGGACATGAGTGTATTTCTTCTAGGTAGCAACTGATTGCTTACATGTAAATGCATAAAGTTTAAAGATAATGATCAGGGAGATATTTACCTAAAGGCATAATTGGCCTGTGGCTGTAGGCTCACTTGGAGATGTTATCTGTTAAAGGAACAGTACACATTTATACATAAATTAATTTATTTTTATATTGATTTGCTATCAATGTACTGTGAGAGTGAGAGGGAGGCACCTAGGAGGGACAAGGGTAATAGCTGTATTACACCTAGCAATAGTCAGGTGTAATGAGGATATCGCTAAGTGTTTGTAGGAACGATCATTAGTGATGATCTGCCTGTGTAATACAGATGCCGATTACCCAATGAATGAGCAAACGCTTGGTCATTGGGTAATCACGATCTTTAAGCAAGTTAAAAAATCATAATTTGAGGGTAGCAGACGGTGCTATCTAATCATGGTCTGCTGCTGGCAAATAATAATTCTGTAAGTGAAGGAGCCATATCATTAGCAATCGCTCTTCCTCATACTGTGGAGGAGATTGGTGCATGTAATAGCAGTGGTCTCCTCCACTGACGAGCAGGCAATTGTTGGGAATAAACGCTTCCTTCCTGACAAACGTCAGCTGCATCTGCTGGTATGATGACAGCCTTAGTCTGAAAATGGTATTATATACAGTGAGACTCTCATCACAATTTTCTATTATACAAAGAAATGTTCTTTACATTTAATCCTTAGCTTCTAAAAAGAGTATAACTGCCACAGTCAAAGGACTTTTAACCCTTTCAGTACCGGAGGTTTTTTTGGTTATGCATTTTCGTTTTGCGCTCCCTGCCTTCAAACAGCCATAACTGTTTTATTTTTCTGTTCACATAGCTGTATGAGGGCTTGTTTTTTGAGGGACAAGTTGTACTTTCCAACGCCACCATTTAATATTGCATATGGTGTAGTGGGAAGCGGGAAAAAAATTCCAAATCGGGTAAAATTGCAAAAAAACGCTATTCCGCTACAGTTCTACGGGTTTCTTATTTACAGCGTTCAATGTTCATTAAAACTGACTACATTAAAACAGTTACTTTCATTCTACTGGTCAGTACGAATCCGGTGATACCTAATATGTATAGTTTTTCCTGCATTTTGATAAAATAATTAGAATGTTGCCCTTTTTATTGTCATATCTTGACCCCTATAACGTTTTGATATTTATGTGTACGGAGCTGTATGGGGGCTAATTTTTTGCAGGGCAACTGAAGTTTTTATTGATACCATTCTGGGGTGTGTATGACTTTTTGATCACTTTTTATTTAATTTTTTTTAGAAAAAAAGTGACAAAAAACAGCAAATCGCCATTTGGACGCTTTTTTCCACCACACAATTCACCGTATCGGAATTTTTTTATATTTTAAAAGTAAGGGCGTTTTCGGTCCCGGTGATACCCATGATGTCTATATTTATTGTTATTTAGGTATTTATTTTTTAATTATACGGAAAGGGGGGTGATTTGAACTTTTATATATTTTTCATTTTTTATATATTTTTTAACATTTTTTAACATTTTTTTTGTGATTATTTTAAAGCGCAAATGTGAGCTAATATATTGTGTTTTTTTTTTCTTTATGAGCAATCAGGGATTTACTAGATTGAGATAAATCCAAGAATTGCTCATGTCTTATCCTGGCCTGCCATCTAGTGGCCAGAATAAGAATTGCACTTTGAAAGCTGTAAACCTCATCAGCGAGGTTTACAGCTTTCAGATCGTGTACAGACACCCCGATTTGCCACACGGCCCAGCAAGACGCTGCCGATCGGGTAAGTAGCGGCAAGTCTCTGCTGTTAGAAACAATTGTGAGGTGTGCGGTACACTAGCCACAGTCTAGAGAATATATTTTTATTCTCAGTTATATAAACTACAGTCCAGTGAACAATTGTGAGGTGTGTGGTACACTAGCCGCAGTCTAGTGAATACATTTTTATTCTCAGTTATATATATTACACTCCAGTGAACAATTGTGAAGTGTGCGGTACACTAGCCGCATTCTAGAGAATATGTTTTTATTCTCAGTTATATAAACTACAGTCCAGTGAACAATTGTGAGGTGTACGGTACACTAGCCGCAGTCTAGTGAATACATTTTTATTCCCAGTTATATATATTACAGTCCAGTGAACAATTGTGAGGTGTGCGAAACACTAACCGGAGTCTAGAGAATACATTTTTTTTCTCAGTTATATAAACTACAGTCCAGTGAACAATTGTGAGGTGTGCGGTACACTAGCCGCAGTCTAGAGAATACGTTTTTATTCTCAGTTATATAAACTACAGTCCAGTGAACAATTGTGAGGTGTGCGGTACACTAGCCGCAGTCTAGAGAATACGTTTTTATTCTCAGTTATATAAACTACAGTCCAGAGAACAATTGTGAGGTGTGCGATACACTAGCCGCAGTCTAGAGAATACTTTTTTATTCTCAGTTATATAAACTACAGTCCAGTGAACAATTGTGAGGTGTGCGATACACTAGCCGCAGTCTAGAGAATGAGTTTCTTCACTCAATTAAATAAACTACAGTCCAGTGAACAATTGTGAGGTGTGCGGTACACTAGCCGCCGTCTAGAGAATACGTTTTTATTCTCAGTTATACAAACTATAGTCCAGTGAACAATTGTGAGGTGTGCGATACACTAGCCGCAGTCTAGAGAATATGTTTTTTCACTTTTTATATAAACGGCAGTCCAGTGAACAATTGTGAGGTGTACTGTACAGTAGCATCAGTCTAGGGAATACGTTTTTCTGTCATTTCTATACACTACAGTGCAGTGAACAATTATGTAGTGTACTGTACACTAGCCGCAGTCTAAAGAATACTTTTTATTCTCAGTTATATATATTACAGTCCAGTGAAGAATTGTGAGGTGTGCGATACACTAGCCTCAGTCTAGAGAATACGTTTTTATTCTCATTTATATACACTACAGTCTAGTGAACAATTATGAAGTGTACTGTACAGTAGCGTTAGTCTAGGGAATACGTTTTTCTGTCATTTCTATACACTACAGTCCAGTGAACAATTATGTAGTGTACTGTACAGTAGCGTCAGTCTAGGGAATACGTTTTTCTGTCATTTCTATACAATACAGTCCAGAGAACAATTATGTAGTGTGCTGTACAGTAGCGTCTAGAGATATGTGAGCACTAAAATGCTCGGGTGCTCGTTATTCGAGTCGAACTTTTCCCGATGCTCGGGTGCTCGCTTCGAATAACGAACCCCATTGAAGTCAATGGGAGACTCGAGCATTTTTGCAGGGGACCAAGGCTCTGCCTAGGGAAGGCTGGGTGAAAACCTGGAAACCTCAGAAAATGATGGAAACACCACGGAAATGGACAGGAAACAGCAGGGGCAGCATGCATGGATGCCTCTGAGGCTGCCTAATCCCACCATTACCCCAAATTCTCAGGCAACAGCCTGGTGGTTACCCTCATGGCAATTGTGCTCACCCAGACCAAGAAAGGCGAGGCAAATACCCATCACATGTTAGGGAAGCACCCAACTAGGTACAACGAAGGTCCATCACCGCCTGCAGGTGACACCACTGCTCATGCTGGCACTGCTGTGCTATCCCCCTCCCCACGACGCAGGCATAAGCCTGACACATCATGGTGACAGCATAGTGACACCAACAAGTGACCAAGTTAGATTGAGGTAGCAGTCAAATGTCTGTAGGCGAGCCTCCAAAAAATTTGTTTTGGAGTGTCCGAAGTTGACCCTCCTAAAAATTGTTTAGGAGTGTCTGTAGTTGACCCTTCTGTAAAATATTTTATTTGTTTTCCCTGTTATTAGTTAATGTACAACCCATGGCTGGCATGGTGGGAATATATAGGTTTTGCGTCACAGACGGTCCACTGCACCGTTACATTTTCTTCATCATTGCCAATTACTTTTTCACTAACTGTTGTCTGGCAATGATAAAGGGTAAGGTGAATCCACTGCGGAAGAAAAGTGTCATCCTCCTACAATTCTACACTTGCTCTCAATTGAAAAGGGGATGTTCTCGCCGTGGCCTTTCTCATAGTGGCCGCTTCTGCGGACGACAGAGGTGGTTTACCTACTGACAGCCTGACCGAACACGATGGCAGACGTTGAGACACTCCCTCATGTAAAATTGCTTAGGAGTGTCTGTAGTTGACCCTTCTGTAAAATATTTTATTTGTTTTCCCTGTTATTAGTTTATGTACAACCCATGGCTGGCATGGTGGGAATATATAGGGAAGCACCCAACTAGGTGCAATGAAGGTCCATCACCCATGCCCATGCTGGCACTGCTCTCCTATCCCCAGCCACACGATGCAGGCATAAGCCTGACACAGCATGGCGGTGACACCAACAAGTGACCAAGTTACATGAGGTAGCAGGTGAGCCACCAAAAATTTAGCCAGACGCAGCATGGCGGTGACAACAGAGTGACCGAGTTAGACTGAGGTAGCAGGAGGTGAAGCATCCTCCAAGTGGGCAGTACATGAGCGGCCCCAGGGTCAGACTCGGTCAGAGTATGTGAAATGTTCAGGGTGGCCGAACGCCGGGCTCGACGGCGGACCCGTTTCGGGTTATCGATTGTCGAAATGTTGGCTGACATCAAGTTTAGTATCTGTTTTTATCAGTTGCTGTGGCTGTTGGTGGTAAAGTGGTGAGCATAGCTGCTTCCCAAGCAGTTGACCCAGGTTCGATTCCCGTCTATCGCAGGAGGCAATTAAAAGAAGAACAAAAAAAAAATCAGTACAATATCTAATATGTCCCCTACCCGGGTAAATTGTTTGGAGAGAGGGCCTGTAGGTGGGGGGCAGGCTGGGGGGAAGGAGGTTGAGCTGGAATAGCCAGAGGAGTGCCTCCTGGGCTAGCGTGTGTGTATGTGACAACAACCGGATGGAGTTCGAATGGCGACGCAGGACCCCAACTTAAAAATTTAGCATCAACCGTACAGTTGTAAATTATGAGCTCGATCAAGTGTGGCATGTGTTCTATGTATTTTCTCAGTTTATTACGTATATGGCAGCTATCCGGAAAAATAGTTGGAGAAAGGAAAGAAGGAAAAGAAAATTGTTTGGAGAGGGCTGTAGGTGGGGGAGGCTGGGGGGAAGGAGGTTGAGCTGGAAGAGCCAGAGGAGTGCGGGCTAGCGTTGTGGTACAACAGCCGGGAGGAGTAATGACGACGCGGGACCCCAACTTAAAAATTAGCTCAACCGGTTAAAATTATGAGCTCGATCAAGTGCTTCTCAGTTAATACCGTAGCTATGGAAAAATGTTGGAGAGAAATGGAAAAAGACGTTTGTTTGAGAGAGGCCTGTAGGTGGACCTCTGAAAAAATTGTTGGAGAGAGGGCCTGTAGGTGACCCGGAAAAATGTTTTGAATAGAGGTCCTGTAGGGGGCCCTCCTGAAAAACTGTTTGAAGAGAGGGCCTGTAGGTGGACCTCCGGAAAAATTTTTTGGAGAGAGGGACTGTAGGTGGACCTCTGTAAAAATTGTTTGAATAGAGGGCCTGTAGGGGGCCCTCCTGAAAAATTGTGGTAAAAGAGTGCCAGTTGGACCTCTAAAAAATGGCGTTTTTTGGGTCAGCGTTAGGCAAAGACTATATGGAGGAGGAGGAGGAGTAGGAGGAGTAGAGAAGAGGAATCGGATAAATAAGTTATTTAAATCTTTAGCTGCTTTCCCCCGGAGGAGATTTGAATTCCGGTGAAATCCAGGCTTTTGTTCATTTTAATAAGCGTCAGCCTGTCAGCGCTGTAAGTTGACAGGCGTGTACGCTTATCGGTGATGACGCCACCAGCTGCACTGAATACCCGCTCTGACAGCACGCTAGCGGCAGGGCAGGCCAGCACCTCCAAGGCGTACAGCGCCAGTTCAGGCCACGTGTCCAGCTTTGAAACCCAGTAGTTTTATGGAGCAGAGTGATCGCTATGGACGTTGGTATGGTCAGCTAGGTACTCCCTCACCATCTTTCTGTACAGCTCCCCCCTACTCTGCCTAGACTGGGGACAGGTGACAGTGTCTTGCTGGGGTGACATAAAACTGGCAAAGGCCTTGGAGAGCGTTCCTCTGCCAGTGCTGGACAAGCTGCCTGCTCGCCTCCTCTCCCCCGCTACTTGGCCCACAGAACCATGCCCTCTTCCGCTAGCGGCGTCAGATGGGAAGGATTGTTTCAGCTTGTGCACCAAGGCCTGTTGATATCTATTCACTCTCAGACTCCTTTCCTCTGCAGGGGATGAGAGTGGAAAGGTTCTGCTTGTACCGTGGGTCCAGGAGAGTGAACACCCAGTAATCGGTGTTTGAAAAAATTCTTCTAACTCGAGGGTCACGGGATAGGCAGCCTAACATGAAGTCTGCCATGTGCGCCAGAGTCCCAACACGCAAGAATTCCCTCTCCTCACTGGCCTGACTCTCCATTTCCTACTCCTCCTCCTCCTCCTCTTCAGCCCATACACGCTCAAGAGTTAAGAAGGACTGAGCACTGGTACCCTCTTCTGTCTCGCAGACATTCTCCTCCTCTTCCTCCTCATCCTCATCCCCCTCCTCCGATACGCGCTGAGAAACAGACCGGAGGGTGCTCTGGCTATCAAGCGACGTATCTTCCTCCACCGTCTCTTGTGACAAGTGCAAAGCTTCCGACTTCTTGCTGAGCAGTGAGTTTTTCAACAGGCAAAGCAGCGGGATGGTGAGGCTGATAATGGCGGCATCGCCGCTGACCATCTGTGTTGACTCCTCAAAGTTGCTCAACACCTGGCAGATATCAAACATCCACGTTCACTCCTCATTGTAGACTTGAGGAATCTGACTGACCTGACTACCAGTTCTGGTGGAAGTTGACATCTGGCAGTCTACAATCGCTCTGTGCTGCTGGTAAACTCTGGATAACATTTTTAATGTCGAATTCCATCTCGTGGGCACGTCGCACAACAGTCGGTGAGCGGGCAGTTGTAGGCCGCGCTGCGCTGCCCTGAGAGTGGCAGCATCTGTGGTCGACTTGCAGAAATGCGCACAGATGCGGCGCACCTTGGTGAGCAAATCAGACAGATTGGGGTATGTCTTGAGGAACCGCTGAACTATTAGATTGAACACGTGGGCCAGGCATCACACATGTGTCAGTCTGCCGAGTTGCAGAGATGCCACCAGGTTACGCCCGTTGTTCCACACAACCATGCCTGGCTTGAGGTTAAGCGGTGCCAGCCACAAATCGATGCCCTGTAACAGCTCTTGGGTGATGTGTCTTTTGTCACCTAAGCTCAGCAGTTTGAGCACCGCCTGCTGACGCTTACCCACGGCACTGCTGCTGCGCCTAGAGCTACCGACTGAAGGCGCCGTGCCCACGGATGGTAATTCGGTGGAGGAGGAGGAGGAGGGGTCAGAGGAGGAGGCATAGTACGTCTGAGAGACCGTGACCGAGGTAGGCCCCGCAATCCTCGGTGTGGGCAGTACATGAGCGGCCCCAGGGTCAGACTCGGTCCTAGCCTCCACCAAGTTAACTCAATGTGCCGTCAGTGAGATATAGTGTCCCTGCCCGGCAGCACTTGTCCACGTGTCCGTGGTTAGGTGGACTTTCTCAGAAACAGCGTAGGTCAGGGCACGGATGATGTTCTCTGACACGTGCTGGTGTAGGGCTGGGACGGCACATCGGGAAAAATAGTGGAGGCTGGGGACCGAATACCGAGGGGCAGCCACCGCCATGAGATTGCGAAAGGCCTCGGTCTCTACCAGCCTATAGGGCAGCATCTCCCGGCTCAGCAATTTGGAGATGTGGACGTTGAGGGCTTGGGCATGTGGGTGGTTGGAACTGTATTTCCTCTTGCGCTCAAGCGTCTGCTATAAAGATAGCTGAACGCTGCGCTGAGACACATTAGTGGACACTGTGGAGGATCGTGGAGGCGAAGGTGTGGTTTTCCGGCGGGAGGCGCTCGTGCCGGGGTCCTGGGCAGGGGGTTGACTAGCAGAGGCAGCGAGTGACACAGGGGGTTGACTAGCAGAGGCAGCGAGTGACACAGGGGATGGAGCAGTGGTGTGACCCGCAGGAGGTGGTGAACGGCCTTGGTTCCATTGAGTGGGGTGTTTAGCACACATATACCTGCGCATGCTGGTGGTGGTTAGGCTAGTAGTGGTGGAACCCCTGCTGATCCTGGTGTGGCACAGGTTGCACACCACAGTCCGTCGGTCATCCTCACTTTCTTTAAAGAACCTCCAGACTTGCGAACATCTAGGCCTCGCCACGGGAGCTTCACTACGTGAAACAGTTGCTGCTGATGCACCAGCTCTGGCCCTGCTTCTCCCACTGGCCACACCACTGCCTCTTCCAACCTGTTCTGGTGCAGCACTCGCCTCCGCCTCAGAAGCACTGTCTTCACTCGGCTTATCAACCCAGCTTGGGTCAGTCACCTCGTCATCCTCCGATTCCTCAGTCTGCTCCCCCTCAGTCTGCTCCCCCTTCGGACTTCCTGCCCTGACAACAACTTCACCACTGTCTGACAACCGTGTCTCATCATCGTCCGACACCTCTTTAAAAACTTCTTCCACTAAGTGAACATTGTCATCATCATCATCATCACCCACAGACTGCGACAGTTGGAAAACCTGGGCATCGGGAACAAGGTCAGCAGCAACCTGAGAAGTGGTTTGTGACTCTGGGAAGGTTCCTGAGAGTATGCCGGATCGCATTCTAAATTTTCCTGGGAGGGGGCAGACTGGGGGGGAGGAGGTTGAGGAGGAGGAGCCAGAGGAGTGCTCCCTTGAGTAAAGTGGGTGGACTGCGTGGAAGACTGACTGGTGGACAAATTACTTGAAGCATTGTCCGCAATCCACGACATCAGCTGTTCGCACTGTTGTGGTTTCAACAGTCCTCTACCACGT
>ONZH01022719.1:0-29224 GCA_900303285.1 Rhinella marina
ACGGTATTAAACTGAGTAGTATACATAGAACACATACCACACTTGATCTATACTGAACGTCACTTTTAAAAATACGTCATTTTCCGCTCTTTCTCTCATTTGTCTGGGTTGCAATTAAGCAGACCAAGTCTGCCTAATCTAATAGTTTCCGTGTAATTGCTCCATACTGCACGTCTTTTTCCTCTCTTTCTCCCTCTCCAAACTATTTTTCCGGATAGGTGCCGTATACGGTATTAAACTCAGAAGAATACATACCGTACCGATTGATGCTAAAGTTTTTCCAAATCCATCCGGCTGTTGTCACCACCACACACGCTAGCCCAGGGGGCACTCCTCTGGCTCTTCCAGCTCACCTCCTTCCCCCCAGCCTGCCCCCAACCTACAGGCCCTTTCTCCAAACAATTTACCCGGATAGGGGACATATTAGATATTATACTGATTTTTGTTTGTTCCTCTTTTAATTGGCTCCTGACCTGTGATAGGCAGAGCATGGACACGTCCCCTTAGCTGCAGTAGAAAAGACACTCCCCGGGTAAGAGCAAGCTCTTTTTCCTTTTCCGTGTTCGAAAAATCCATGAAATATATGGTCCCAAGATAGGGGACATATACGATTTTAAACTGAGAAGAATCGATACCACACATGCCCCACTAGGAGAATTTGGGGTAATGGTGGGATTAGGCAGCCTCAGAGGCATCCATGCATGCTGCCCCTGCTGTTTCCTGTCCATTTCCGTGGTGTTTCCATCATTTTCTGAGGTTTCCAGGTTTTCACCCAGCCTTCCCTAGGCAGAGCCTTGGTCCCCTGCAAAAATGCTCGAGTCCCCCATTGACTTCAATGGGGTTCGTTATTCGAAACGAGCACCCGAGCATCGGGAAAAGTTCGACTCGAATAACAAGCACCCGAGCATTTTTGTACTCGCTCATCTCTAATTACCACACATGAGATTTTGCGTGGCCTTAGTGACCTCTTCATACTCAAATGGATGAGGTGAGTATGTATTTTTCTTAAAACGATTTCAGAGAAAAATTGATTTGTTACCACAAAGCACAAGGAAATTTGACTTCACTGCTAATCGAATTTTCCCTGAAATTCGTATCGAAGACCACTTCAGATACTCGCTGAACACTAGTGTTTGTAGTGCTGTGCCTGTGGATTAGTGCTTCCCAGTGTCATGGAGGGCTTAGTTTAACAGTAGAGGTGCTGTTGGACTGCTGTGCAATCCATGTTTTTTCTCTCTCTTTTTTTTTTTTTAAATCTTTAGGTCTGTTTTAAGTGAATTAAGTTCAGAAACAGATTGCAAAGGGCCCCTGCGCAAGAAAAATATGTGGGCCTCTTGTTATGCAGCAGTGAAACCTATTACAATAGTTAACAGTAGTTTATATAAAATGAAAGTAAAGCACCTGTGCTTTCTTGATTAGATAGTGGGCCCCTTTCCTGCTGGGCCCCTGTGTAGCTGCACAGACTGCAAATATTTTATATATATATAGTTAGTCTTATTTTATTAGGGATCCATTATTGCGTCTGACATTAGGCCTACCAGAGGATCATCACTCTGGTAAGCATTCCAACTCTCATGGTAAGGATTAACTGATTCAAGGAAATAGTTTGATTGCTGTTATGAGGGCAAGAAGAAATGCAGATACTGTATATGCCTTACTTTGCAAACTTCAGACCTTTATCTTGGATGCGGTTATAAAATTGTCCATTTCTTCAGTTGGAACATATTACTGTACATTAGTAGTCTGCATCATACACCACTGCATGGCTTTAAATATAGTTCAATGACTATAATTATTTCCTTTCATTATACTTTTGTTCTAAATTACACCATTAGACCATGAGTTGCAAAGACTATCAAATATATAATGTTATATGTTGTACAAGCCTTGGAGAATATATATATATATATATATATATATATATATATATATATATATATTTGCATTCTCCAAGGCTTGTACAACATATAACATTATATATTATATATATACTAGCAGAAAGTCAATGCAGCTGACAGAAATTGATTTTCACCTTCATTTTTTCAATCCCTATTAACTGCGGAGTGGGAGGGGGTGTGGTTTAATGGGACACGGGGGGGGGGGGGGAGTTAAGTCCTTCATTTCAGGGTGGCCTGAATTATAGGTTAATGCCATGGTAATTTGAGGAAACACAATGGGTAGCAGTGGAAGAAAACATTGCTTTGCGCGGGTATATTTAATCTATTTCATTTAATGTTTCTGTGTGTCGTTGCAGAGAGAAAGTCATCCTCCCTCCCATCCCTGCAGCTGACAGATGTTGATTTTTACCTTCAATTGTTCAATCTCCATTGGCTGCGGAGTGGGAGGGGTCATGGCCTGACTGAGTCGGGGGCGTGACGTTGCAAGACCTGGGGCAGGGTTTTAAGTCCTTCTTTTGATGGTGGCCAGAATTACAAGTCGATGCCATGGTAATTTATGAGGACAGGCCATGGGTAACAGTGGAAGAAAACATTGCTTTGCACGGGTATATTTAATCTATTTCATTTAATGTTTCTGTATGTTGTTGCAGAAAGAAATCCAACTTGCCTCCCACCCCTGCAGCTGACAGAAGTTGATTTTTACCTTAATTTTTTCAATCCCCGTTGGCTGCGGAGTGGGAGGGGGCGTTACCTGACAGAGTCGGAGCGTGGTTTCCCGAGATCTGGGGCGGGGGTCAGAGTGGCATGAATTACAGGTCGATGATATGGTAATTTATGGGGACCCGCAATGGGTAGCAGTGGAAAAAATGAATGGTCGTAGTCTAAAATTAGTCAATTTCATCTACGATTTTTGTGTGTCGTTGCAGAGAGAAATTCACCCTCCCACCCCTGCAGCTGACTTTTTTCAATCCCTGTTGCCTGCGGAGTGGGAGGGAGCGTGGCCTGGCAGAGTTGGGGGTGTGGATTATCAAGATGCTTCGAACGGTTGTAGTCTGAAATTAGCCTATTTCATCTAAAATTTTGTGTGTCATTGCAGAGAGAAATTTACCCTCCCACCCCTGCAGCTGACAGAAGTTTATTTTTCCCTTCATTCTTTCAATCCCTGTTGGCTGCGGAGTGGGAGGGGGCATGACATGACAGAGTTGGGGGTGTGGCTTAGCAAAGCGCTTTGCATAGGTGATTTAATCTATTTCATTTAATGTTTCTGTGTGTCGTTGCAGAATGGCTGCAGAGTGAGAGGGGGCGTGGTCTGACAGAGTCGGGGGCGTGGATTAGCAAGACGCTTCATAATGGATTTATTTAATCTATTTCATTTAATGTTTCTGTGTGTCGTTGCAGAAGGAAAGTCAACCTCCCACCCATCCCTGCAGCTGACAGAAGTTGATTTTTACCTTTAGTTTTTCAATCCCCATTGCCTGCGGAGTGGGAGGGGGCGTGGTCTGACAGAGTCGGGGGCATGGATTAGCAAGACGCTTCACATGGGTGTATTTAATCTATTTCATTTAATGTTTCTGTGTGTCGTTGCAGAAAGAAAGTCAACTTCCCACCCATCCCTGCAGCTGACAGTTGATTTTTACCTTTATTTTTTCAATCCCTGTTGGATGCGGAGTGGGAGGGGGCGCGACCTTACAGAGTCGGGGCGTGGCTTAGCAAAGCGCTTCGCATAGGTGTATTTAATCTATTTCATTGAATGTTTCTGTGTGTCGTTGCAGAATGGCTGCGGAGTGAGAGGGGGCGTGGCCTGATAGAGACGGGGAGTGGCTTAGCAAAAGGCTTTGAACGGTTGTAGTCTATAATCAGTCTATTTCATCTAAAATTTTTGTGTGTCGTTGCAGAGAGAAATTCACCCTCCCACCCCTGCAGCAAACAGAAGTTTATTTTTACCTTCATTTTTTAAATTCCCATTGGCTGCGGAGTGGGAGGGGGCGTGACCTGACAGAGTCGGGGGCGTGGATTAGCAAGACGCTTCGCATGGGTGGATTTAATCTATTTTATTTAATGTTTGTGTGTGTTGTTGCAGAAAGAAAGTCAACCTCCCACCCATCCCTGCAGCTGACAGAAGTTGATTTTTACCTTTATTTTTTCAATCTCTGTTGGCTGCGGAGTGAAAGGGGGTGTGGCGTGACAGAGATGGGGGTGTGGCTTAGTGAGACCTGGGGCGGGGGTTTTAAGTACTTCTTTTAGGCTGGCGTGAATTAAAGGTTAATACCATGCTTATTTATGAGCCCACGCAATAGGCAGCAGTGGAGGAAAACATCTTTTATTACTACTGAACTGTAGTAATAGAAAAACACATAAGTTATATTTATGGTAACCGGAATACCTTTAACAGTGTCAGTAAATAGAAATGGATGAGATCCTCAGCTGCTGATAATTACCTGGTTGATATGGAAATGTCTTTGCAGAGAATGGCAGTTGGAGTTTAAAACCAAAGCTCCCAGTTGTAATGTTGGCTAATGGAGATCATATTTTGGGAATATCTCGGGAACGGTACGTCCTAGAGAGATGAGACCTGGTCTAAAACCTTCCCGGACACCTGATGTATCTGTGTGCCGAATTTGGTGAAAATCGGTCCAGTAGTTTGGTCGCGCATAGAGAACAGACAGACAGACAGACATAAAAATGAGTTTCTGTCTGTCTGTCTGTTCTCTATGCGCGACCAAACTACTGGACCGATTTTCACCAAATTCGGCACACAGGTACATCAGGTGTCCGGGAAGGTTTTAGACCAGGTCTCATCTCTCTAGGACATACCGTTCCTGAGATATTCCCAAAATATGGTCTCCATTAGCCAACATTACAACTGGGAACTTTGGTTTTAAACTCCAACTGCCATTCTCTGCAAAGCCACACAGGGAGGGCAGGTTTCCATAACAACCAGGTAATTATCAGCAGCTGAGGATCTCATCCATTTCTATTTACTGACACTGTTAAAGGTATTCCGGTTACCATAAATATAACTTATGTGTTTTTTTCTATTACTACAGTTCAGTAGTAATAAAAGATGTTTTCCTCCACTGCTGCCTATTGCGTGGGCTCATAAATAAGCATGGTATTGACCTTTTAATTCAGGCCACCCTAAAAGAAGTACTTAAAACCCCCGCCCCAGGTCTCACTAAGCCACACCCCCAACTATGTCAGGCCACACCCCTTTCACTTCGCAGCCAACAGAGATTGAAAAAATAAAGGTAAAAATCTACTTCTGTCAGCTTCAGGGATGGGTGGGAGGTTGACTTTCTTTCTGCAACAACACACACAAACATTAAATAAAATAGATTAAATACACCCATGCGAAGCGTCTTGCTAATCCACGCCCCTGACTCTGTCAGGTTACGCCCCCTCCCACTCCGCAGCCAACGGGGATTGAAAAAATAAAGGTAAAAATAAACTTCTGTTTGCTGCAGGGGTGGGAGGGTGAATTTCTCTCTGCAATGACACACAAAATTTTAGATGAAATAGACTAATTATAGACTACAACTGTTCGAAGCCTTTTGCTAAGCCACGCCCTGTCTGTCAGGCCATGCCCCCTCTCACTCCGCAGACATTCTGCAACGACACACAAACATTAAATGAAATAGATTAAATAAATCCATTATGAAGCGTCTTGCTAATCCACGCCCCTGACTCTGTCAGGTCACGCCCCCTCCCACTCCGCAGCCAACAGGGATTGAAAGAATGAAGGGAAAAATAAACTTCTGTCAGCTGCAGGGGTGGGAGTGTAAATTTCTCTCTGCAATGACACACAAAATTTTAGATGAAATAGGCTAATTTCAGACTACAACCGTTCGAAGCATCTTGATAATCCACACCCCCAACTCTGCCAGGCCACGCTCCCTCCCACTCCGCAGGCAACGGGGATTGAAAAAAAATCAGCTGCAGGGGTGGGAGGGTGAATTTCTCTCTGCAACGACACACAAAAATCGTAGATGAAATTGACTAATTTTAGACTACGACCATTCAGTACTAATAAAAGATGTTTTTTTCCACTGCTACCCATTGCGGGTCCCCATAAATTACCATATCATCGACCTGTAATTCATGCCACTCTGACCCCCGCCCCAGATCTCGGGAAACCACGCTCCGACTCTGTCAGGCAACGCCCCCTCCCACTCCGCAGCCAACGGGGATTGAAAAAATTAAGGTAAAAATCAACTTCTGTCAGCTTCAGGGGTGGGAGGAAAGTTGGATTTCTTTCTGCAACAACATACAGAAACATTAAATGAAATAGATTAAATATACCCGTGCAAAGCAATGTTTTCTTCCACTGTTACCCATGGCTTGTCCTCATAAATTACCATGGCATCGACTTGTAATTCTGGCCACCATCAAAAGAAGGACTTAAAACCCTGCCCCAGGTCTTGCAACGTCACGCCCCCGACTCAGTCAGGCCATGACCCCTCCCACTCCGCAGCCAATGGAGATTGAACAATTGAAGGTAAAAATCAACATCTGTCAGCTGCAGGGATGGGAGGGAGGATGACTTTCTCTCTGCAACGACACACAGAAACATTAAATGAAATAGATTAAATATACCCGCGCAAAGCAATGTTTTCTTCCACTGCTACCCATTGTGTTTCCTCAAATTACCATGGCATTAACCTATAATTCAGGCCACCCTGAAATGAAGGACTTAACCCCCCCCGTGTCCCATTAAACCACACCCCCTCCCACTCCGCAGTTAATAGGGATTGAAAAAATGAAGGTAAAAATCAATTTCTGTCAGCTGCATTGACTTTCTCTCTGCAATGACACACAGAAACATTAAATAAATAGATGAAATATACCCAGGCGAAGCCGGGTCTTTCTGCTAGTATATATATATATATATTTGCATTATTTTCAATGTGAAAAACTAAGTACAGAAAGTATATTCAAATAAAATAATAATATGAGAAAAGAAAAAGTTGGATATATGCCATCTAACAAAAAAATTATTATAAATATTATATATATATATAATATTTATAATAATTTTTTTGTTAGATGGCATATATCCAACTTTTTCTTTTCTCATATTATTTTATTTGAATATTCTTTCTGTACTTAGTTTTTCACATTGAAAATAATGCAGTAATAAATTGTTGAACACAATAGTATTGTGGCTAGTGACATGATGCATATGTACAGAATGCAACTGTAATTAACACATGGTAAGAAATGTAAATATAATGAAAACTATGAAACATGAGATGTTGCATACAAATGCATGTAAATGCTAAGCATGGGATTATACGTACGTATCTGTGATAGCTTCAAGCAATATCTGTAACAACACAATGTTTCCCAACCAAAGGTTCCTAGTATTGATGAGCAGAGTATTAAAAAATTCAATTTGAATTAAAAAAAAAATGCTTTGTGATGAATTACTTCGTCACGAAGAGCATTTCTTTGTAAGTAGTGGGCACAATGACAGGGATTGGCGACTGCGCCGCCTCCCATCATTGTACCCCTCATATGCTCATAACCGACCGCTGCATCTTGCATCAATATTACAGTGTAAAATAAAATAAATAAATAAAATCATACTTACCATCCATTTGATCATGTAGGCCTGCTGCTGCCATGTTGATTGTAGATTCAATGCAAAATCTCGGACAGCCCATGATGATGTCGGCCGCTGTGGTGTTGTTATACATCATCATGCACAGGATTTCGCGCAGGATCTTCAATCAAGTTGGTGGAAGCCAGCTCCTCGCGCTCAAACAGATGAGGTAAGTATGATTTTTTTTTATTTCTTACAGCCATTCAGGAAAAGTTGATTTTTTACCACAAAGCACAAGGAAATTCGCCTTCACATTGAATTCCACTTTGTGGAGTTTGATTTGTTCAACCCTAGTTTTTAGTAACCTGATAATGGATCCTCAGTATAAAGCAGCAGAAAGACCTGTCACTTTAACAGTAGAGATGGGAGCCTAATTTTAGCCTGCTTAATGATGTTTGGCAAAGCTGCTGTCCAATCTCAGCCAAAAGATAAGTAACTAGGAAAAAAAATCATATAATTATTTACCTATATAAACCTTTGTACCAGTGATTCACAACCACCAGGCCACAAGCTAGTACCAGACTGTAGATTACTTGATACCTGGCCGCAGGGTCACTGGAGTTGAATGGCAGGGATAGGAACCATTTAAAGTGCAGTGGGCGGGAAGAAGACAGGAATGCGGACTGTACTAGAGAGCAGGGAAGCTGCTGTGTGGGTTATAAGAGAGGGAACATGTGCAGCAGTGGTTGCTGCTACCTTTTTCCTGTCCATCTCTCCACACAGACCTTGGCCTGTGAGCCTCTTTTACCTTATGAAGTACCAGGTCAGGGACATGAAGGTGATATTGGATTTCAAGGAGTACCTGAAGGACTTGCTCTGGTTTAGGTAACTCTCTTCTGTTTGTACATGTATCTCTATATGGAGAAAGAACTCAAGGTCACACAAGCCTTCTCTCCACAGGAAATTCTATGACATTTGTGATGTGATAAGGTAGGATACAACTTGTGTAGTGTTCTGAAATACACTGCAAATCACTAAAAGTGTTAACGTCACTGTATTTCATGTATTATGCACATGTATTACATATCCTGTAAGGTTGTATAAGGAGTGGGAGGTCCCAAGTGGGTAGTCTGGGCTGGCTCCACTCTTTCTATCTGGAGTCTATGGCTGTCTGTTGAGGAGTGAACACGTCACAGCAGCAAGGAGCAGAACCTGTAGGTAGAGAGATTCAACTATGGAAAGTTTAGCCATAACAAAGGGATTGCAGAATTCTTTGGCAAAGATGGTAACTGATTATAACCTCCTCTCTATGTGATGGGAACACTATTCGCCGAATTTATAAAAAGATTTGCTTTGGATACAAATGTATTCGGTCCAAGTTGCGTTAAAAAATATTCGTTATTCTGGTAGTGTTCTGCAAACATTCCCGCATGAATAACGAACATACAGTCTAAGCGTTGTTAAAACTATGCTACTGAACTGAATACGTACGCATGAGCGTACACATACACTGCGTCTGCGAACATTCCCGCACAAATAAAAAACATACAGTCTAGCATTGTTAGGTACCCTACTCAACTGAATACGTATGCATGAGCGTACAAAGAGCATACGAATCTTTAACGTTTTATTGTCTCGCGATTACGTCATACGCACACACGACGCTAGGCCGAGGCGTACAGTCCTCAGAGGCAGAGCGAAGTTTTGAACATGACATCCAGGCGTTCATCAGCATTTAGCTCTGGAGAGCTTAAATATATGGAGAAGGTGATGGACTGCCAGGATTATGATGGCACACACCGACACCCAAACCAGCACAGGAAGGAGATGCAGGTAATCTGAGGCTTGCACCACCGGTTTGATGTGCGGACTCCAGGCCAGATCCAGCGCAAATGGCCCGATTTAAAATTCAAGTGCCCAGAGCGGCTTACTGAGATGCGCACAGAGATACGGTATGGTGAGTAACAAAATTGAAAAGTAAAAACATTATTTAATTATTTTTGTAAAAAAATGGCGTGGGGTCCCCCCCCTTTTTTCCTTCGCCAGCCAGATACAACCAGCAGCGGCAGCCTGGCACTACCAGGGTGGGAAGGCACACTGTTATTGGCCCTTCCCAGCCTAATGGTACCAGCCTGCAGCCACCCCAGAGCCAGACCCTCAATTTAGAAGGTCCGGTCCTGCGGGTGCCCGGCTCTTCCCGGCACCCCTGGTGGCGGTGGGTGCCGAGGTAATAGATGTTGGGGTTAGTGCTGGCCTGCCATACCAACAAGCACTAAGCCCAGTATTAGTAATCAGGGCCGTCTGTAGATAGCCATAATTACTAAAACTGTAGTATTGTAAAAAAAAAAAAAAATACACACACACACAAGTATAAAACATTTTATTGAAATAAACACTCTCCCAGACCCCTGTTTGACCATTTTATTAAAAAAAAAAAAAAAAGCTGGTCCGACTTAGTCCACCGAATCCGACGTAGTCCTCTGCATTCACAATCCTGAAAAATAGAAAACACACACACAAACACAGACCACTTACCTCTTCCTGCACTGGGATAATACACACAGCGATGTCACTGTACAGGGATAACAAACACAGTGATGTCACAGTACAGAGATAATAAACACAGTGATGTCAAAGTCCAGGGATAATACACACCGTGATGTCACTGTACAGAGATAATAAACACAGTGATGTCACTGTACAGGGATAACAAACACAGTGATGTCACAGTACAGAGATAATAAACACAGTGATGTCAAAGTCCAAGGATAATATACACAGTGATGTCACTGTACAGAGATAATAAACACAGTGATGTCACCGTACAGAGATAATAAACGCAGTGATGTCACAGTACAGGGATAATAAACGCAGTGATGTCACAGTACAGGAATAATAAACACTAGGGCTCCACTGAAAAGGGCCAGTGGCGCACAGATAAGGCGTAAGGGGCAGGGTCACAAGCAAGGTCCGGGGGGGGGGAAGGGGGGTGAGGGGTGCACAGATAAGGGCCAGGGTGGCGCACACAGGGGGCAGCAGAGACAAGAAACAGAGAGGCGCAGACAAAGAGGGAGTGGGGCACAGATAAGGGCCCAGGGCCACAGACCAGGAAGAGGCATACAAAGACAAGGGCCAGATCCCAGGGGTGCAGACAGGGGCCAGGTAGGCACAGCCAAAGGGGCGCAGATAATAGCCAGGGGCTGCATTGAAAGGGCCAGGATGGTGCACAGAGCAGGGTCACAAGCAAGGTCTGGGGGGTGAGGGGTGCACAGATAAGGGCCAGGGTGGCACAGACAAGGGCCAGAGAGGCACAGAAAAAGGGGGCACAGATAAGGGCTGGGGGCGCAGACAAGGGCCAGGTGGCGCACACAGGAACCAAGGGGGCAGAGAGAAGGGGCAGGGAGGCGGCGGCGCAGACAAACGCCAGGGAGGGGGGGCACAGATGAGACCCTGGGGCAGACAGGGACCATGGAGGCAGAATGGGGGGGAGCCCAGATAGGAGCCCGGCCCTAGCCCATGGGAGTGTGTCTTATTCCTTGGGGACCCAAACCCCTAAATATGTGGGGCATGGGACCCATAGGCCTGGGCACGGCACGGCTGGGCGGCATTTTGCCTTTTGCTTGGGACCCATAGGCCTGGGCCCGGCGCGGACGGTTCAAGGGTTACATTTAAATTCTTGAAACTGGATTCAAACATAACCCTCAACGGAACTTTGTTAAATTGTTCTGGAGGGCCTCGCGTAAGTTGCGGCGAGGGGGGGGGGGCCCCCATCATAAATTTTGTGCTTCATACTGCTGGTAGCCTTAATCTGGCCCTGGCCTCCGCCTCCACTAATACAGGGATTCAGGTACCAAGATTTATAACAAGATTCGTTCTTAATACGAATTTATTTGGTCGAAGTTGCGTTAAAAAATTTTTTGTTGTTCTGCGAACATTCCTGCACAAATTACGAACATACAGTCTAACCATTGTTAAAAGTGCGCTACTAAACTGAATACGTCAGCATTAGCGTACAAAGTGTGTACGAATCCTTAGTGTACTATTGTCTTGTGATTGCATCATACGCATGCACACACGACACTAGGCCGTGGCGTACAGTCCTCAGAGGCAGTCCATATGAGCTAGAAAATTGTGCATAATAGGACACATTGCAGTACCTTTAAAAGAATACACACAATGGGCTAAAGTGCTTGAAAGTTGCTGAACCTGTAAAAACATTATTTCTAAAATACTGCAAAGACATAATTATGCAAACATTTTAGTGCAATCAATTTCACATTTGCAAGCATAATAGGCTCAGATATATGTTTAAGTTTCATTTCTTGGCAGCTTGGCATAAAACACTGGAACAAATGGTCCAAAATTCAATTGTAATCCACATGAGGTAATTTTGTAACCAAACAGGTAACGTGTAATTCACATGGATAATATAAAATAGCAGCAAATAGAGAACCCTTTTTGCAAAGGGGCTTCCAAATAACCTGAGAAGGGGGAAAAGGAAAATAGGCGCGCTTAGGCGCAACTGGGAATTTTCTGCAGAATGGGGGGATTCCTGACAAGCCATGGCCTTCTGGGTGAGAGTCAAACAGAGGGCAATAAAAACAATATAAATAAAAAAATGTTCCAACTATCTTTCACCTGTCAGGTGCAGTCCATGTTGTGGCTCCCATAGGTCCAGACCATGAGGTGTCCTTTAAGTCAGCCAGACAGAGATTTGTAGAAGGGTTCCTTAAATGAGGGACCTGAAGTCCTCCTCTCTGCTACTGCTGCTAAACGACATAAGAGGACGCTCCTGCCTCCTGTAGGCCAGGCTGGCTGCTGTTGTTGAGCTCCACTGCCCGCTGCTGCTTGAAATTGGACTTGACCACTCACTGGTGAGCGCTGCAGCCACTTAAGCCTTCACCTTTCCAGATCCATATGCCGGGACAGCGGAGGTAAGGATTTCTGGCTGCAGCGGTTCAGGCAAGGATGCACCCAAGGAAGAACTGCCAGCTCCCCTGGCTGTTGCTGATGCCATTTTCCACGGTAGCTGGTATAGGATCACCATGGGCTGGAAAGTGAAAGATGAGCTGACCCAGGTGAAAGGACTGTGGTGGTGGTGGCAATCCAGGGATTAGAAGCTCCAGCTGTTGCTTCTCTCTGAAACGGTGGGTGCTATTTGACGACTCTTGTAGGCAGTGCAAGCATCCTGTGGCACCAGGTCTCGGCTGGTGATGCAGGTACCAGGGGCTTTGACAATAACCTTACCCCAGTAGCAAAGGGGCCTTTCAGGGATGCCATGGGGGCATATTCCACCTGATCCCCCACGTATAGGCTGTGATGGGCTTGGGGCAGGTAAGGCTGTTTAACAGACCTGTGTCACACGAAGTACTCCTTCCCGTCCCCGTCGTCAGTGAGGAAGCCACTGCCTCTCTCCACCGAAAACCAGATGACGGTTCCTTTGCACACTTGGATGACCCAGTCCTCCACCGCTTTCTTATAGTCCCATAGGGTCTGGGTGTGGGCTGTCACTGATGCCGGCACGATGGGATTCTGCCGCATGGAAGGTGTTCTCCTCCTGGGCAGTGAAGATAGACATTGCTACAATGGATCTGCAAAAAACAAAACAAAACAAAAAAAAAAAAACATGCAAAACAGATGTCACACAGACGTCATTAGTATTTTTTGCAGATCTGTGTTTTGCAGACAGCAAAATACATATGGTTGTGTGCATGAACCCTAAGAGTGATGTTTGTCACCTGCCTTTCATACTGATGTACACTAACTGTTTCACTACCAAAGTGGACTAGCTATGTTTCTGCAATGCACAGTTATGTAACACCAAGATAGATGCTCCTTGCAGCTGGGAAATAGCTAATTTTTAACGTGCATCATGACAAATTAATTTTTTTTTTAAATTCGACAAATCGTCTGAATCAAATTTTTTTAAATATTTGCTCATCTGTAATGGTTAGCTCAAAAACTGGTGATGTCTCTAATACTGTGGGCACAGGCTCAATACATGCTAGACCTAAGCCAAGCTCAGCTGCCACTAACTCTGTACAAAGTATACAAGTATCTTCCATCTTGAACTTTTCTCCATGGTGCAGGAGGATAAAAGCATTGCTGTGTGCAAAATGTCAGGATTAAAACAAGCTGTGCGTATTGAAACACAAACATAGGCACCATGGCACTACTGCAGCACATTAAACGGCATAATCAGATACTGTTGGGGGAAAAAGTGTCCGCCAGCTAGCTTATCCTGGTCTCCTTTATGGCATCCAGACCATACCCATGTGTAGTGCAGTGTCCTTGTCATCAGATACTGCTTCTTTCATCCAGAATACTCTTCCTACTTTATTCAATTGTCCTCTGTCAATAACGGAATGTGTGGACAGGAAACAGCTCTACATGCCCAGCAGCATTTGGGTGTGCAGGCTTAACTCCCACCTGGCTATGTTCCTGGTGGTGCAGTTGCTGACATACCACTTTACCACAGTGGATTCTGCTACCTTTAGAGAGTTGATATTGAGCACTTAGCCTCGCTTGAAGATACCTAGCCATCATTACTTCTCCAAAAAAGCCATCCCTTCCATGTACTGTCAAGTGGAGTAGAACATGAGTCGCTCCAATTCTCACTGTGCGGCAAGGTATATGCAACCTTAAACACTTAGGAAAAATGTTATGGGCAGGGACAGATTATGTATTTCTGAAACAATATTTTTTGTGGACAGGCAGCACTGCAGCAAAAAAGGTCAGGTTCTATTGACATCTCCATATTTGTGTTGGACTGGCACTTATCCACCTTCTCCATGGACATCCTCCTGTTTCCAACATAAGCAGGGCAGAGCATTACTCTCACTCCCCCTACCTCCTTATTGTATCTGTAATTTGAAAGTTGCTATGCTGTATTAGAGCTGATGGTTGGAAGAGAATAGCCACACAGCCGATCACTTGCTAAAGTGCATCAAGTAGCAAACATCCTGCTAGCTGTTTTCTTACTAACTGGGCAAGGTTGTCAGCGACAATTGCAGAAACATCATGGCTGGGAAATAACACTCTGTATTTGGGGAAAATAACATTATTTATCTGCATGGTGCACATGATAAATTTAGTCATGCAATGCTTCTAGAGTTTGCTGGACATGTCCAGGAAACTGTATTCACCTTTCAGCCATTCTTAGGTGGCAAGTAATGCTCATCTGGACTTGCAGATACAGAAAAGTCTGCAGTTGCATTGCTTCATCCACAAAGTTCGAACTCACTGGAATTCCACCTTGCATATGGTAGAGCATCTGTATGACAAGTATAAAGCTGTAAATTTTTTAATGCACGAGACCATCTCAGCAGGGAATTTCAAGGTCAGGCAGTGGCAGCTCCTCAGAGACGCACTCAGGCCAGAGTGGCAGTACACCAAAACATCTCAATGGGGAGTGGAGCTGGAATGAAGTGGCTCCTCAGACATGCTGATGAGAATGGCAAGCTGTCGGCTTGCTTACACAATTACAGGCATGTCCTTACCATCAAATAATCTGATGCTTATTGAATAGCCAGGCATTTAGATCCTTGCAATCAAAGCAAGATGAGGGAATGTATACATATTGCTGAAATGGTGCCACATTTATTTTATTTCCATCATACACTGTGTACGCAGCTTCCTGCCGCTTTTGGCGAGCAGACTCCTACTGCCCCTGTGTCTGACCAGGAGGCCCCTCTTCACCCTCTGCAGTCACATACCGTCTGCCATTTCCGATACCACAAGTAGCAGAAGCCACAGTAGCAGTGAGTTCAGTAACATGATGGAGCAATATTTTCATGTACTGTGCCAAGCAGACACAAAGCAGCAAACTGAAAATGTACCACCTCAATACCCAGTCCTACCTTGACTCTGGCCTTTCTCCATACATACCATTTCCAGTGGTTTGAACTGGCCTGGTATGCCGCTGTCTTGTCTAGCCCCCAATATTATCTCAGAGAGGGTTTTCACAGTGTGGCAAATGGCATTGTGACACATATGAACCAAGTTGTTCTCTGCCAGTGTAGAAAACAACTTTTCTCAAAATAAATGAGGCATGGATCCCTGATGATTTTAACACCATTCTGGCTGAGGCAGAGGAATAGATCTACCCTTGCTGCCCCATCATTCCATCATGTCTCTGCCAATGTCTGCCTGCCTACTATCATGTTCTGTACCGCATGGCTGCTACTGCTGCCGTTATGCCAGTGCTGCTTTCTGCCTGCCTACCATTATGTTCCATACTGTATTGCTGTTGCTACCATCATCCAACTGCCACCATCAGCCTACCTATGATAATATTCCATACCATATAGCTGGTGCTGCAGCCTCCTTAGCTGCCATTCCTTACTGCTAATCCCCCTATTGCCAATTCCATTACCCCTACTGCCACTATTATTACCACTATAATGACATCACTACTACAACCCTTTCTACTTCCCCTCTTCTACCCCTGCAGCTGTTCCCAGTTAACAGGGAACATTTTTCTAGGCTTATAGAATACCACCTGTCCAGATAAGGGACAATTTTTGGAAGGTTTGTAATATGAAAAAGCATATCACACTGTTTGTTTATACACTTGTATAGGAATGAGCCGTCCCATTGAAATGAATGGGGCGGCTTGGGTGTAATTACACCTGCTCAGCACTACTAATGCTACAGCGAGCAGGTGAACAATGAAGAGGAGGCAGCGCTGGCACGGCGCGCGCCTCCTCTTCAAACAGCTGATCGGCGGGGGTGCCGGGTGTCGGGCCCCCGCCGATCTGATGTTGATGACCTATCCTGAGGATAGGTCATCAATAAATATAACTCTGATAACCCCTTTAACTAGAGATGAGTGAATCTTCAAAGATTCTCTGCGCCGAATGTTCATCGAATTTATAAAAAGATTTGTGCTTAACAAATTTGGTCGAAGTTGCGTTAAAAAATATTTGTTATTCTGGTCGTGTTCTGCGAACATTTCCACACAAATAACAAACATACAGTTGTTAAAAGTACGCTACTTAAGTGAATATGTATGCATGAGCGTACAAAGTGCGTATGAATCCTTAGAGTACTATTGTCTCGTGATTGAGTAATACGCACGCAAGACACGAGGCCGCAGCGTGCAGTCCTCAGAGGCAGAGCAAAGTTTTCAAAATGGCATCTAGGCATTCTTGAGCATTTAGCTCTGGAGAGCTTAAATACATGGTCAAGCTGATGGACTGCCAGGATTACGATGGCACACACCGACACCCAAACCAGTTTGCGCCATCGCTTTGACACTGTGCGGACCCCGGACCAGATCTAGCGGAAATGGAACTTTGTGGTTGGGGCTCTCCAACAGTTACAGCAGGGCACGCAGAGAGATGTGCAGGGTCACGCTCCCACATTGCCCCCTGCTGCATGAGTGACAGTGTCTTTTCAAGGACAAATATTATCGAAACAATGTCGTTCACACCGCAGCTGTCCCGGCTGACCACTTTAGTGGTCAGCCGCTGATGGAAATCTAAGCCACACCTGCTCCCTACGGTCGACGATTCTGGCTGCTGCTGTACAAAATCATCTACTGCTTTCCACTGCTCAAGGAGCCACTGCAACATGTGAAGCGTGGAATTCTACCGAGTTGGCATGTCACCTATCAACCGGTGTGGCGGAAGACCATTTTGCCCCTGCAAGTCCAGCAGAGCATTGCGGGACATATAAGAGTGACTCAAGTGAGTGCAAAGCTTACGTGACTTTGCCAGCACTGTGCGCAGGCCAGTGAATGTTTTCAGAAATCTCTGAACCACTAGATTTAGTACATGTGCCATACAGGTAGCATGAATGAATTGCCCCAGGTTCAGCGCTGCAACTATATTTGTCACATTGTCACTCACGACCTTGCCCACTTAAAGCTGCCGGGGAGACAGACAGCATGCTGTTTGCTGTTTGAAGTGCAAGTGCTGGCTGGTGTTGGCTGGTGTTGCCAAGACAGATCAAGGCTAACACAGTGTGGCAGTGTTTAACCTGGCACATGTGATAGGAAGGAGGGGGGTCAACTCTCTGCCCTGATGCTGCTGCAGACGGACTGCCTGTGGAGGAGGGAGCGGATAAGTGTTGGGTGGTCTGCAATCCTGGCTGGAAAGCGCGTGGAGATGCCAAAAGCAATTGGCCCTGTTGCTGGGGGGTTCCTGCCTCGCTGCCGCTAAAAACATTCAGCCAGTGGGCCATAAAGGACATGAATTGCCCCTGACCATAAGCACTGCTCCAGGTGTCGACCGTGCTGCAGAGAGACAGCTTCAGGGAGCATCCCATATTGTCTGCCACAACGATGGACGGCTGACGAGCAGGAGGTGGTGGATAAATGCACACGGTTGACGACAAGGTGTATGTACTAGTTATGCCCCTGGATGTGGGCTGCCTGACAAAGGGACCCTGGGAGAAGTAGCCAGCTCTTCAGAATCAAGGCGCTGCTGTTATCCACAGACAAATGTGCGGCATGATGCTGCTTTAGATGGTTCCACAGAGCAGTGGTCCCTATATTTGAGCCTTTCCCACGGCTCAATTTCTGCTTACAGAAATTGCACATAGCCATGCTGATGTCCCCCGTCAGAGTGGTGAAACATCTCCACACAGCTGACGTTCGGCCTCCAAAGGTGGCCAAGCTTGGCATAGCCCTTGCACGCTTGGACCCTGATGCCAGCCCCACCCTATTTGGGGTCTCACTAGTTCCCAAGGTAGGCCTGGGCCTGCCTCGCCTCTGCCCTCTGTTGATGCCACTACCACCGCCCTCCTCCTCGGAGATCAAATCCTCCTCACCACACCGATCTGGCTCCCAGGTCCTCCTGTCTCCACCACTTTTGTCTGACTGCAATATCTGCTGTCCCCCACCAACCTCTGCTTCCGGGAAGTCCAAACACTGACTGCTCTCGATAAAATCCTCAGGAAGGCTTTCCTCAATATTTGCCGGATTGTGCAGTGGGGTTCAGTGGCCTTTTATTTGAAAAAACACAGAAGGCACACCAGTAGGTGGGGGCACTGAAGGCAGAGAGGAGGCAGAGAATGACGGGCTTTGCTGGAGCTGAATGGCGGAGCAGGAGGAACGCTCTGAGTCTGACCCCTGGCTACATGACACAGTGTCAGCAGAAAAAAGCAGGTCATCCTGCTGTGATTGAGATAAGTGAGCCATCCACTCCACTACCTTATCCACTTTCTCCTCTACAACAATTTTGCACCTTGGTGGGTTAGCCTGGTGGAACAGTGGCCAACTACTACAAATTCTACCGGTAGCAGCTGTGCCTACATGTCCTTTGCCACTGCTAGCCTGTGCCACCTTCTTTTGTTTGGAGCTTGAGGTCTGACTGGAAGTGGAACCCTACTGCTTTTCATTGCCAGACATTTTCACTTGACTGTGGCAGCAGGCAATCAGGCCTTTGTCTCTCACCCTGTCTCTCTCCCTCACTCTCCCTGCCTGATTAATATTACTAGCCCCACACTAGCCCTGCACTAGTCCTGATATCTGTAATGTGGGTGGCCAGAACAACAGAATTTACAGAACACAGTTCTCTGTCTTTCACAAGCTCCTGCTCGTCAAACATGTGTTTACCTGTAGATATATGTCAGTGTCACTCTGACATTTGTTACTGCTGTCATTGCATTCAAGATTTTAAAAGGTGATGAGGAGAGCAGAAATTCATAAAATACATTTTTAAAAGAGATAACGAAAAGATATCCAAATATTTCAGTCTTAGACTTCAGAGTGTCATATACAAATTTTTAGGATAATTAGAGCATTTGAATTTCGTATAATCAGTTCGGACAAAAATCTAATTTTTGACTAATCAGACATAAAAACAATTTCAAGAAGTTTGCACAGCTTGGACTTTCACCTGACCACAGTAACAGACCTTTACAATACAGTAGTTAGTTGAGTACCTTACAACTATGACAACTATAACTAGAAACATATGTATAAAAACAAGCCTATGGAAAATCTTTCCCTGGTCAGTACTTAATCTCATGACTCTTTGGCTGCTAAGTAACAGCACAATCAGTAAGACATCAAGTTTGCTCTAACTGACTAGTCTTCCATTTACTTATTTTGTATTTTATATTGCATGCAGTTTTCTGTTTTTTATGGATAAACTGTGCAGAATGAACAATCTGTTTTGTATTTTTAGTACATTTTTAAAATCTTGGCTAGACATATACAACACTTAAACATTTAAAATCTAAATCAAATACAATAATCAATAGCACTGTACTTCACAAAATACAAGTGCATCTCAATAAATTAGAATATCATCAAAAACTGTTTTTTTTCAATAATTCATAAAAAAAATAAAACACATATTATATAGAGTCATTACAAACAGAGTTAACCTTTTCAAGTGTTTATTTATGTTAATGTTGATGATTATGGCTTACAGCCAAGGAAAACCCAAAATTCATTATCTCAGAAAATTAGAATAATTAACCCAAAACACATGCAAAGGCTTCCTAAGCCTTTAAAAAGGTCCCTTAGTCTGGTTCAGTAGGCAACACAATCATGGGGAAGACTGCTGACTTGACAGGTGGCCAGAAGGCTGTTATTGACACACTCCACAAGGAGGGTAAGCCACAAAAAGTTATTGCTAAAGAAGCTGGCTGTTCACAGAGTGCTGTATCAAAGCGTATTAATGGGAAGTTGAGTGGAATGAAAAAGGGTGGTAGAAAAAGGTGCACAAGCAACAGGGAGAACCACAGCCTTGATAGGATTGTTAAGAAAAGGCCTTTCCTAAATTTGGGGGAGATTCACAAGGAGTGGACTGCTGCTGGAGTCAGTGCTTCAAGAGCCATCACACACAGACTTATCCAGGACATGGGCTACTAGTGTCGCATTCTATGTGTCAAACCATTAATGACCAATAGACAACGCCAGAAGCGTCTTCCCTGGGCCAAGGAGAAAAAGAACTGGACTGTTGCTCAGTGGTCAAAGGTGTTGTTCTCAGATGAAAGTAAATTTTGCATTTCATTTGGAAATCAAGGCCGCAGAGTCTGGAGGAAGAGTGGAGAGGCATTCAATCCAAGCTGCTTGAGGTCTAGTGTACAGTTTCCACAATCAGTGATAGTTTGGGGAGCCATGTCATTACTGGTGTAGGTCCACTGTGGTTTATCAAGACCAAAGTCAGTGCAGCCGTCTACCAGGAAATTTTAGAGCACTTCATGCTTCCCTCTGCCAACAAGCTTTTAGAAGATGGAATTTTTATTTTCCAGCAGAACTTGACACCTGTCCACACTGCCAAAAGTACCAATACCTGGTTTAATAACCACAGTATCACTGTGCTTGATTGGCAAACTCGCCTGACCTTAACCCCATAGAGAACCTATGGGGTATTGTCAAGAGGAAGATGAGAGACACCAGACCCAACAATGCAGACGAGCTGAAGGCTGCTATCAAAGCAACCTGGGCTTCCATAACACCTCTGCAGTGCCACAGGCTGATCGCCTCCATGCCACGCCACATTGATGCAGTCATTCATGCAAAAGGAACCCCAACCAAGTATTGAGTGCATTTACTGTACATACTTTTCATTTGAACAACATTTCTGTGTTTAAAAAAAGAAATATAGTTGGTCTAATATAGTATTCTAATTTTCTGAGATAATGACTTTTGGATTTTCCTTGGCTGTAAGCCATAATCATCAACATTAATATAAATAAGCACTTGAAAAAGTTCAATCTGTTTGTAATGACTCAATATATGTTTTTCACTTTTTGAATTGAATTACTGAAAAAAAAAAAACACTTTTTGATGGTATTCTAATTTATTGAGATGCACTTGTACATGATCACCAACTATGTAAACTAATGTTATACTCATAATTAAGGATGAGCAAACCAGTGGAAGTTTGGGTTCACCGGGTTTGGGACCTGAACTTGACCCCGAAACCGAACCACATCAAAGTCAATGGGGACCCAAACTTCACTTTATTATTTTCCATTATAACATGGTTATATCGGAAAATAATAGCATTCTTAAGACAGAATGCAAAACAATATGGGGTTTAAAAAAACCTCTAATCCACTTGATGGCGCTGCAGCAGCTTCTGTACCTTCACTGAACTGTTCTTAATCCCTAAATGGCCATATTGTTTTGCATTCTGCCTTTAGAATACTATTATTTTCAGATATAACCATGTTATAACAGAAAATAATAAAATCACTCCAACACCGAACCCGAACCAGACTTGAAAAAGTCTAGGTTCGGGTCCGGGTACCCGAGCTCGCAAAGTTTGGTACACACTAGAGATGAGTGAATCTTCAAAGATTCGGTTTGGCGAATATTTGCCGAATTTTTTAAAAGATTTGCTTCGTATACGAATTTATTCAGTCCAAGTTGCGTTAAAAAATATTTGTTATTTTGGTCATGTTCTGCGGACATTCCCACACAAATAACGAACATACAGTCTAAGCGTTGTTAAAAGTATGCTACTTAACTGAATACGTATGCATGAGCGTACCCATACACTATGAACATACAGTCTAGCGCTGTTAAAGGTTCACTACTCAACTTAATACGTACGCATTAGTGTACAAATTATCAGATGCGTAGCATTAGCGTACAAATTATCAGATGTGTACAATGACCCCCCTACAGTGCCCTGTCTCCTTAAAATGGGACGTTCAGAGCAGCCCACCCCCTTAACTTTGACCTTCACAGCAGCCTGTCCCTTTAACAGTGAGTTCCACAGCACTTCACCCCCCTGACAGTGACCTCTACAGGGGTCCCCCCCTTAACAGTGACCTCTACAGCACCCACACCTTAACACTAACCCTTAACTGACCTCCACCATTCGTGACCTCACAGTACCCTGCTGCCCCTCTAATAGTGGCCTCCACAGTCCCTTCCTCCCTTAACAGTGACCTCCACAGTCCCCTCCCCCCTTAACAGTGACCTCCACAGGACCTTCCTCTTTAACTGTGACCTCCACAGCAGCTAGGGTGGTCCCTGGCTTCACCCCAGAAAGCTGGACCTTACCAGCCACGCCCCCAAATGTGAAGCCACACTCCAAAACATGAAGCCACAAACCCTGGCTTCGTGAAGACACAGAAGAGAAGAAGTTCCTGACCTGAAGGTGAGCTAGGGATAGCCCGGTGCCCCTAGGGTGGCCAGAGGTCCGGTTTTAGGCCAGACAGTCCAGCTTTCAGACTCCCTGTCCTCCGTCCGTCAGATGGCCCGGATGGACACAGGGATGTCCTTTTGAACAGCTCACTCTCAGACAGCAGCACTGTGCAGTCTGAGCATGAGCTGCAGGGAGAAAGTCAAGCAGCTGACAGAAGTTGATTTTTTTACCTTCCTTTTTTCAATCCCTGTCGGCTACGGAGTGGGAGGGGCTTGGCCTGACCAGGTCGGGGATGTGGCTTAGCGGGACCTGGGGGCAGGCTTTTAAGTCCTTCTTTTGAGGGTGGCCTGAATTAAAGGTCGATGCCATAGTAATTTATGACGAAACATAGTGGGTAGCAGTGGAAGAAAATATGTGAAATTTACATTATATTAGGTAATGATTGATGATGATTCACACTTCCGCAAGTGTTTTGCGGTCTACAAATTGCGGATCTGCAAAACACGGACACCGGCCATGTGCGTTCCGCATTTTGCGGACCCACATGGCTGGCTCTATAATAGAAATGCCTTTTCTTGTCCGCGGCTGCGGCCCCATTGAAAATGAATGGCTCCACACCCGTTCTGTAAATTTGCGGAACGGATGCAGACCAATTATGCGGAAGTGTTAATGGACCCTAAAACATAAGTTATACTTATGGTAACCGGAATACCCCTTTAACAGTGTCATCCACAGTGCCGTGCCCCTTTAAAGCTCACCTACAGCAGTGAAGAAAAATGGCTGGGTTGTTATGGAAAGCTGGTATGAAATTGTGTGTGTGTGGAGACTAACGGCCTGCAAGCTTCTATTGGCTGATAAGGTTCAGGTGACCAGGCTTCTATTGGCTAATGCATTTTTTTGGCAATATCTCAGGAACGGTACGTCCTGGAGAGCTGAGACCCGGTCTAAAACCTTCCCGGACACCTGGTGTACCTGTGTGCCAAATTTCGTGATTGTAGCTGTGACGATGCAGATTCCTTTAGCGGACGTACATACAAACATACACCCATACATACACTCAGCTTTATATCTCTTATATTATAAAAATGAGTTTTTGTCTGTCTTTCTGTTCTTTGTGCGCGACCAAACAACTTGACCGATCAGCACCAAATTTGGCACACAGGTACATCAAGTGTCCGGGAAGGTTTTAGACCGGGTCTCAGCTCTCTAGGATTTACCGTTCCTGAGATATTCCCAAAAAATGACCTCTATTAGCCAATATTAGCCTGGAAATCTTTTTCTTCATATCCCAACTGCCATACACACAGTCACATATCCCTTATCAGCCAATAGAAGCTCGTAGGCCCTTCGTCTCCTAAAACACACAGGTTTACTGCAGGTTTCCATAACAATCCAGCCATTTTTAAAGGGGCAGGGCAGAGGAAGTTGGGTGAGAACAAGAAAGACTTGGGAAATAGGTTTTTGCTCTGTGTAGTAACCAGGCTGGTAATGAGAGGTAATTAGCAACCAGCTGAGGAGCTCATGTAAATATCTCCCCAAAGCACAATTCAGTGTTTACCTCCCACAGGCTTTGGCGCAGTCTGCTTCTTACACACGGTCACATGCGCACAGTTTTACTTCAGGTTTCCATAAAAAAAATAGCCATTTTTCTTCACTGCTGTATGTCAGCTGTAGCCGAGGGCTACACAACGACAAGTGTTGCGCAACAATAAGTCGCACAATACATAGGGCACAACTACACTGCTACATGTGTCGCGCTACATTGATGACAATTTTTACAATGATAGTCTATGGTGTTTCACTGCGACATGCTGCGATAGCTACGCGATAGTCGCAGAAAAATCCATCTTGGATGGATGTTTTGCTACTTTTGTGTCGCAGTTGCAGCATGTCGCATGTCGCAGTGCGACACCATAGCTTATCATTATAAAAATTGTTGCGCAACATATGTCATCATGTAGCCCTAGCCTTAAAGGGGCAGCTGCTGTGGAGGTCATACAGTAGTTAAAGGGGCAGGCACTGTGAAGGTCACTGTTAAAGGGGCCTTCACTGTGGATGCTACTGTTAAGTGGGCAGGCTGCTGTGGAGGTCACTGTTAAAGGGGGCTGGCACTGTGGAGGTCACTGTTAAGGGGGCAGGGGACACTATTAAAGGGGCAACTGCTGTGGAGGTCACTGTTATGGCAGCAGGGTACTGTGGAGGTTACTGTTAAGGGAGTAGGGTACTGTGGAGGTCACTGTAAAGGGTACGGGGTACTATGGCCATCACTGTTAAAGGGACGGGAGCTGTGGAGGTCTCTGTTAAGGGGCAGGGAACAGTAGACGTCACAGATAAGAGGACCTTCCCCTATGGAGGTCAGTGTTAAGGGGCAGGGTGCTGTATAGGTCACTGTTTAGGGGGCAGACCTCTGAGGAGGTCACTGTCAAGGTAGTGGGGTCCTGTGAAACTCAATGTTGAAGGGGTGGGCTTCTGTGAAGGTCAAAGTTAAGGTAATGGGCTGCTATGGAGGTCCCGTTTTAAGGATTTGGGGCACTGGGGGGGGGGTCAGTGTTAAGGGGTGACTGTGAAATTCACTTTTAATGGGGTGGGGTACTGTAGAGGTCACTGTTATGGGGATACTGTCAATATCTTTTAACTACACACACAAACTTTAAATGAAATAGATGAAATATACCCGTGCGAAGCCGGGTCCTTCTGATAGTATTAGATAAGGTGAAATTCACACATGTGGGTGCTATGGTATGTCTAATATATAGTATACCACTGCAGCAGTGCAGTGTGGATGTGGAAAGAGTACGGATGGACATAGTGGTACGTAGTTGCAATAGCAGCGGCAGCAGGAGCCATATAGAATATGATAGTAGGCAGGTTGCATTAGTGGCATGATGCAGGCGGCAGCACCCATAAAGAATGTGATGGTAGGCAGGGCGCACTAGTGGCATGATGGAGGCGGCAGCAGCAGCCATACAGAACATAATAGTAGGCAGGTCGCAGCTGTGCTATGATGGAGGCGGCAGCAGCTTCAGATGCTTGTGAAGTGGGAAGAGGGTTACTCTGCAGGAAGTAGAGAGGGGCCTACATTTCAGACATGCCGGTGGCAGACATCTGCTCACTGTAAGTGGCGGCAAGCTGCATACACACTGTTTCCTGCTATTGACATAATTTGTCCTCCCTTTCTGTGAGAGGAAAAAATTCCCGCATTTAGATTTGATTGCGATGGTCTAAATGCAAGGCTATCGAGTAATCATCAGACAGCTTGATGTCACTGAACCGCCTATCACTGCATAATCAAGTGAGTCTACAGATTTCTATTCTGGCCAGCATGCTTGAGTAGCCAGTTCTTTCCACCTACATCCACCACTGAGATAATTGAGTGTCATGGCTGATGTCACCATCATCATCATTATTATCCTCTTTCTCCTCCAACTCTGGCTCCTCTGAATCCTTCTCCAGTGGCAGAACCTCCTCCTCAATGGGAGTTTCTCTTTGTTGGGCTCCCAAACAACTACAGGGCCACCTGTTGCATGATCGTCAGTGTCTCTTCAAAAATGCAAATGTGGGGACAACTGCAGCATGAATGGCATGAGCTGCCACTGCCCGACCTGGAAACAATACATGTTCCATGTTGAGGCTGTCTGGTGCATTGCCAAATCATTCACAGCGTTCCACTGGTCATACAGATGCCCAAGTATGTGCAATGTTTAATTCCAGTGAGTTGGAACATCCAGGAGAGCGTTCCCCACCACATGAGAATGGCTGAAAAGAAGGACAGTCTCCTAGGCATTGCACAGAACCTTGCGCCATTTTTTAAAAAGGAGCGTGTGTTATTTCCCCAATGTTCCGGGCGGCCAGGATGTTGTGCCAATTGTCACTGACCACCTTGCCCAGTTGGTATCGGCAAGGTGACAGACAGCTGGATATTTGCTCCTTGATGTACTTGAGCAACTGCTCACCAGAGTGACTACTCTCTCCAAGGCCAATCAGCTCCAAAACAGCTTGGCAATGCTTGGCTTGACACCTATGATTGGAAGGAGGGGTAGTGTGAGTGATGCTGTAACCTGTTGCTGTTGGGGAAGGGAGTGTGTCCATGGCGGAGGAGACAGATAAGTGCCTGCTTTTTGAGCCAGTCCATAATATTGTGGAAGGGGGTCAAAAGGACCTGAAAATGTTGCAGGGGTCCTGCCTCTTCACTGCCACAAAAAACATTGACTCAGTGGGTTGTGAAAAATGTGTATTGCTCCTGCTCATAACAGCTGCTCCAAGTGTCCACCATGGAGTGCAGTTGATGCACAGTGAGTATCACAAGCCTACATTCTCTACTTGAAAGTACAAGTCACTACTACAATGTTACTGCAGCGACTGCACCGCCAGCAACATGGACAGGTGGGGGAGCTTGTATTAACGTAATTATTGTTATAGGGAAGTTTTTTCATGGCCAAACATTCTGTTAAAGATGTTACGCTATGGAGCCTAGGATAAGGAGGAGTCTTAGCAGGAGAAGAAGAAGGTGATGATGATGATGATGACAAAGATTCTGTATATCTTGGGGATGCAGGCTGTCTGACACAAAGAGGACCAGAAGAAGATGGACAGGCTTGATCTGATTGGGAATGCTGTCCAGTTGTATTTTTCCAAAGGGTCTGGTGATACCGCTTCATGTAATGCAATAGACCTGTGGTACCTATAAATGTGTTTGAATGGTCACAGCTTATTTTAATCCTTCAGATCTTTCACACCGCTGTAGTTTTGTGTGCATGTCTTTTGGAAAAAAAGCGCCATATTGGAGTTACTCGCAAAGAGCTACAGGCAGCCGAGCCTTGGCTTTCACATTTTAGGCCTAACCCACCCACAGCGTCAGCGGCATTATCAGATCCTGAAGTAGATGTTGCCCTGACTGTTCTTTGAGAGGTAACATGGCCTCTTATTGCTCCTGCCACCACTCTTATCCACTGATGTTGCCTCCTTCTCAGCACCCCAATCTTGGTCCCAGGTTCTGTAGCACACAATCACCATCACAGTCCTCACCTTCCCTGTCACTTTTATCAGACTGTGAGATATCATGGTGGGTTCCTGGGCACCCCTCCTCTACTCTGTGTTTTCCCCCAATAGCCATTGTCGCTGCCCCCATCATCAAACGGTGGCTACGGGTGCTTCTATTACCACAAGCATCAACACAGGTATGCATGGGGTCATCAGATTCCTCCTTAACCTTCTCCTCAGGGCAGCCCAAATAGTGACTGCTCTCACACCAGTCATCAACAGGAAGACTCTCTTGGCTATCTGTCATAAGGCGTTTTGGGGTTTTCGCGTCCATTTTTAGGAAAAAGGAAGGTCCCCCGCTAGAAAGGGTCAATGAAGACTGAGAGGATTCTACTGAAAGCCTTCTTTGGGGCTGTAAGGAGAATAAACAAGAAAAAAAAAACTATGATCCCTGGCTCCATGGCACAATGTTGGACTCTGAAGTCACCTCTATGTCATCCTACTGCGACTGAGAGGGGGAATTAACCATACAATTCAAAATTTCATCCCCTTTTTTCTCACCTATAATGTTGCACATCTCTGAAGCCAGCAAAGACAACTGTGACTTTCTACTACTACAACTTATGGCAGGAAAAATGTATTCTGGCTCGGGGTCTTTAGTTTGGAACCATTCTGTAGCCTGGGCATTTTTGGATCATTCAGATAATGTTGTATACCCTGTGTATTGGTGTAGTTACCTGCTAATTTGAATATAATCAACAACCCCCCCAAAAAAAATACAATAAATACAAAAAAATTATTGGAAACATGTGAAAACTTAAATAAAGGTAAACTGATTTAGGCCTAAATTCGTTATCCCTCACAGATACTTTTGGTGCTAGCCTGTGTATTGGTGTTGATCACCTTTATGCTGGTTTAATTAAAGTAAACAAGTCCCCCCCCAAAAAAATAAGGAATAAATGAACATTAACAGATGATTAAGGGACAGGTGTCACAGGTAAATTGCTGTCCTAGCCTGTGTATTGTTGTATTTATCAACTACTGTATATGCTAGTTTAATAAATTAAAATTGAACCCCTCAAAAACAAAATTAAATTCCAACCATGTGGAAATGGAATTCACAAAAATGAATGTCCGAGGCCTGATGCTCAGTTTGCCGCTATAACTCACAGGAAAGCAGTTTGGTGTACTAGTACTGATCACAGATATATTGTTACCCTAGCCTGTGTATTGGTATACTGATCAATTACATGCTGGTTTAATTCAATTTAATTCCCCCCAAAAAAAATAAAAATAAAATAATTCCAAACATGTGGAAATGGAATTCCCAGAAATGGACATCTGAGGCATGACGCTTAATTTGTCTTTATCGCTCACAGGTAGATTGCTGTATTCCCCATTTCTGCAGTAAATGCTTATATTATAATTGAACAATCCCAAAAATAAATTAAATTGCAACTGTGATGAAATGGAATTCACAGACAAGGATGATTGACTCTCAATTTCACGTTAACATTCACAGGTAGATTGTTGCATTACTTTGTGTATTGCTGCAGTAATCATGCATATATTCTGGTTAATTAAATTGAACAATCCCACCAAAAAAATAAATTGCAACCGTGTGGAAATTGAATTCATGGAAATGGACAATTGAAGCTTGACACTCCATTTCACTTAACATACACAGGTACATTACTGCTCTACAATGTGTATTGCTGCGATAATTATATATATACAGTACAGAC
>ONZH01022720.1:0-25823 GCA_900303285.1 Rhinella marina
GGGGGCAATGGGGGAAGAAATCCTGGTCATTTGTCTACCGGCCGCCATGCTGTCACTGTAGGGGAGCCCCAACGCCAAAGTTCCCTTGTGGAGCAGGAGGAGGATGAGGATGAGGATCTTCAGTTAGAGGAGGGGGAAGAGGAGGAGGATTTTAATGAGGGTGATGTTGATGACCAGGAGGAGGAGGAGGAGACACAGGTGGCGGATGAGGATGATGACACTTCCAGGGACACAGCAGAGAGAGGCTGAGATGGAAAGAAGTGGCCTCTCAGGCACGCTGGGCAGGATGGCGAGTTGTATGCTCACATGCTTACGCACTGACAGGCGTATCCTAAACATAAGGCAGACTGACGAATACTGGCTGGCGATGCTTCTGGACCCACGGTATCAATCCAACATGGGGGATTGTTTTCCTCCCCAGGAAAGGGAAGAGAAATTAGTCTCATTGCGGGAGAAGCTATGTAGTAACCTGGCCAGAGCTTTCAGCCAGCCCCAGCCTGCTGCCAGCTTGTCTGAGAAGGAGGTCCAGCCAAGTCATCCACCTTCTGCCACAACCAGCAGCAGACAGTTAAGCCTAATGAGTATGATGCAGGAATTTTTCTCTGCAGGCTCCCAACAGCTACAGCCAAGTGAACAGGCCCAGATCACCCACCTCAATGAGCAGGTTCAGGCTTACCTGCAGTCTGGCTCAGAAAGCCTCTTCTCAGACCGCCTGGACTTCTGGGCAGGCAGATTACAACAGTGGCCTGAACTGTCCCACTATGCACTAGGGCTTCTTTCCTGCCCAGCCTCAAGTGTCATGTCAGAGAGGGTTTTTAGTGTCGCTGGGGGGGTGATGACACCCAAAAGGACAAATCTGTCACCAGGCAGTGTTCAAAAAAATACCTTTATAAAAATGAATAAAAGCTGGATTACATCCGAATTTCATACTCCTCTTGCTGATGCTGGTGATTAGATCAGGCCTTGCAGGGCAGAATAGTCTGAGTGCTGTCTTCCCACTGTTGCTGTCAGCCAGGCCATAATTTTACAGCCAAATGTCTAGTGTCATGTCATGGGCTGTGCGAACCCGAAGTCTACAAAACCCTATTTCAAAAGCAGTCTGTTCACCACCAGGCCTTCAACCATAATGTTTTCATGGGTCTGTTCACCACCAGGCCTTCAACCATAATCTTTTCATGGGTCTGTTCACCACCAGGCCTTCAACCATAACGTTTTCAAGGGTCTGTTCACCACCAGTCCCTCAAAAATAATGTTTTCATAGGTCTGTTCACCACCAGTCCCTCAAAAATAATGTTTTCATGGGTCTGTTCACCACCAGTCCCTCAAAAATAATGTTTTCATGGGTCTGTTCACCAGCAGGCCATCAATCTTAATTTTTCACGGGTATGTCTGATGCCCTCCTTTATTTGTAATTAAAGGTGTATCGGAGTGCCTGTTCCTTGTAATTTTTGGCAGACTTGTCACTTTGTGCATAGGCTTTATGAGTGTATGAGTCCCACAACAGGAACAATTGTTCCACAATGTGAATGAGGCCCTTCTTTATACCCCTTGTATTGGAGTGCCTGTTCCGTGTCATTTTTGGCAGCACTTGCTCGTTACGCACATATATGTTTCCTAACAATGTTTCTTCACAGTATGTCAGGAAGGGGTTAAAGGTGTACAAAAACATCAAACCACAGGTTATATACCTATTTTATATTATTATTAATAATAATAATAATGATAAAATAACTTTTTGAAAACAGAAAAATACAAAAAATAAATAAAATAAAAATTAAAGCGGATGCTGACGTGCCGCCATCATTTGCTGCAGCTCCAGGTGGTCCAGCTGGAGGCTGCGTAGGAGGCGGGTGGCAGCGTGGAGCTTCACTCCAAATCGCCGTATGGCGGCCTCCATCTCGAAGTCAGATGTTATGTCTGTAGGGGTGGAAACAGGAATATAATTAGTATGTAATATCAAGTTAAAGGGGTTGTCCCACGAAAAATATTCTAAACTTTCAAAGCAGCACCTGGATCTGAATACTAGTTGCATGTCATGAAATATTTTGTATATCTACTAGAACTGACTCAGTTATTCAGTGAAATATATTTTTAAATAATTAGCCATTTTTTTTTTCTAAATTTTCTTTGAACTGCTCACTGAGAAGGCCACACATACTCAGTTTAAATCTTCAACTGCCTCCTGTCCTGAGCTGTGATAGGGAGAGATGGACATGAGTCCTGACATGTAGCAGAATAGACACTAGTTACACTACCCTTTAGTAACCAGCTTGATGTAGCAGAGTAATTGGGGCAGATCTCTGGATCTATGTGAGGTGCAGGGCTGTTTCTCGCTTTGTTAAAAAGAGATTGTGAATGTACTATAATTGTAACACCCCAGTGATGGTCTGGACTTCATTTCACTCGACGACCCTCAATTATTCCACCTATCATTTTTGCAGCCAGAGCCACCGCCTGGGGCCTATTCGTCCATCAAGGTAGGAACACCGTGACACATACCCCAGAGACACTGTAGGCCTAAAATACCCTTGGCACTCCTACACTGGGACAAGAGAGACATCTCCTTAGAGGGCCCTGGAGGGGAAGGGTCGCCCCGCTGCAAATGGCGTCTGAGCGCTGCATAATATGATTCACATTTTTGTTAAATATTTTTGGGATAACACAAGTTTATACTTATTTAACTAACTTGATTTTAAAATTATTGTGATATGTCGGCTTCACTAACCACTTGGAGAACATAATGTGTACACAGTCTAGTTATCAATAACATGTTGGGTGGCATGATCCTAGTGCTTGAAAATATTACACTTCTGTGAATTAGGGGTTTGTACTTACGAGACCATACTGGGTTGTCTTCCCATGGGCCTGGGGAAAAATCGATATCCCCCCTGACGGTTGGAGCTATAAAAGATAAAACATAAAATTAGCTTGTATTTTGAAGACAGAAGGGCCACCCATTACACTTTTTATTTTACCTACCTTCTGCCTCTGGTAGCTGGGCTGGGGGTGTATGAGGGCCAGGTGGGGTCCTCTCAGGGTAGGGTGGAGGGGCAGAGGAGCTCCTCTCTGGTGCAGCAGCTGTCAAAATTTAAATAATGGCATTACATTCAACTCAAATGAACAGTTGTAACTTCTGATGTTGATACATCTGAATAGTTTGGGGCTGGATCCCATTCCTAACCACTAGTGCTCTTATATCACTGCTGCTACACTCCCACATAGCCTGGATTAAAAATAAATTAAATATGTTTACACTTTCTAGAAGGTCCGGGCACGTCCCTGCTGTCGACGACGCTGACGTTGCTCTGCAACATAAATCAATACACAATTGTTATGATGACCGTTTTAATTCTAACACTGTACAGTATACTACTATGAAGATATTATGGGTGAGAGGAGGGCGATATGATGGGGATTGAAGGGAACATAGAATATCTGGGGTGCATATTTGATGGAGGGAGCATTTGTTGGGAGGGGTGGGGGGATGAATGAATGAATAAAAGATGTCTGTGTGTCACATTCTGCAGGTACAAACATAACAAATATAAATACAGCACATACATCCAGATTCGGCAGGACAGTCAGGATTTTAGCGGCTGTGTCCGGGAACGGGTGGCTATGTCCCCTGGTCAGCTGTCTTTGCATCCATAGGAAGCAGAGACGGGTGACGGTAAGCAGGGAGCAGTCCCTTCACCTTCCCCGAAGTCCAATATAATGTCTCCTTGTGGCCCCCATACAGTATAATGTCTCCTTGTGGCCCCCATACAGTATAATGTCTCCTTGTGGCTGCCCCCATACAGTATAATGTCTTCTCCTTGTGGCTCCAAGTGTTTTTTTCTTCTAAATGGGTATTTATTGTGATAAATTTCTTAATATCGTTATCGTGGGAATATATTTAAATCACCCACTCCAGACACATTAGCTGCAGCATGAGCACGTCTTTGAGTCTGTGTGTAGGAGGAGGAAGCGCTAACTATGAAGGGGCATATAAGGGTACTTTCACACTAGCGCTAGAGATCCGGCGGGCTGTTATGGCCGGGAATAGCCCACCGGATCTGTCCTGATCCGGCATTTGCCTGACACAAAAGGGAGAACGGCCAGCACCCTTAACAATAATGGGGGACGGTGCTGATCCGACCGCTATCCGCAAGAACGCCGGGAATTGGCAGGACAAATACCGTGGAACAGCCTGCCAGATCAATGCCACATATGTGAATGTAGCCTAAGGCAAATTACTGGGAAGGGCCACGTATCTGAGAATACCTTCACTTGTTTGACTAGGGCTACACGACGACATGTGTCGCGCGACAGTAAGTCGCGCGACACATAGTGCACAACTACACTCGCGACAGTGTTCGCGACAATTTTTACAATGGAAGTCTATGGTGTTCACTGCGACATGCGACATGCTGCGACTGCGACACGACAGTCACAGAAAAAAACATCCAGTGCAACACCATAGACTTCCATTATAAAAATTGTCGCGCAACATTGGTGCGACACAATGTCGCGCGACAAATGTCGTCGTGTAGCCCTAGCCTTTGAGTGGAGTTAGAGGTGTGGCCTAGCATGAAAGAAAATTGCTGCAGCGCACTACGCACTCCCACGTTGTCCTATACGGTTTTCTTTAATGGCACTGGTAGATATACAATACAGACAGTAAACTAATTTTTTAACATGTTACTTATCAAATATTTTTGATTACTCACCCTCTCGTATCTCATCCCGGATCAGCCTTAGCCGCTCTGGGCAGTTCAATTTGAGGTCCGACCACTTCCTCTGGACCTGGCCCGGGGTCTGCTCACTCTGACAGTGATGGCGCAGGCCTTGTATCACCCGCTCCACTATTTTATTTTTTTCTTGGTGCGGGTGTTGATGGGTGCCACTGCCATCATAGCCCAGCTTGTCCATCTTCTGGACCATGTACTTTAGCTCTTCAGAGCTCAATGGACACGAACGCCGCCTGCTTGCCATTGCCATCTTGCAAAATTCACTCTGACTCTGAGGTTCGTACGCCACGACCTAGCGTTGTGCATGCATTCGCAAGACTTATATTCGTACGCAACAGTGTATAGATTAAAAGCGTATAAAGTTGCGTACCTTTTGAAAAATGAACGTTCGTTATTAGTGAGCGAATATTCGCAAATGGCACATAATAACGTATATTTTGTACGCAAATACAACAAATCTATTTGTCGAATATACGAATTTTAGGAAAACTTCGGCGAATAATTGTTTGCATGATTCGCTCATTTCTTGTTATCACAGGGATCCAATAGTTTTGCCAGCGAAAAACCAATGTTAATACTTGTAGCTTACAGCTACACTATTGCATATAGATGCTACTAATAGTATTATACAGTATGAGGCAGAAAAGAGATTAGCCAAACGAAAGTCAGTAGTTTTTTTTATTACATAGTGCATAATGCAAAAATAATAATTATGCAGGGTGTATAATCCTCCATTTTTTTACTTGCCAAATATTTATATTGACGTTTATTTATTGTCATTATTTTGTATAGTGTATACATTTTGTATAGTGTATAAGCATGTACTGCCTTCCTGTTTTATCAATGGCAAAATTATTTGATCCCTGTGATAATTGTTTGTAATTTTTATATTAAATTAATAAAATTATGTTTTTAGCCCTTGGATTTACGGCGCTGGGAACTGGGTCCCAAATCCCAGAGTCATATAGCTACAGAGTGCTGATCGGCTACATGGGTCTGACAGTCACTGACAGCCATACCCCTGCTGTATGTGTCGGTATCGGTAAAAACACTGATGCGGCGCATTAACCCCCGCACGGGCGGTATCCTGGCGGGTTCACATGTCCATCAGGTCCCAGCGCTGCTATAACGGGAACCTGATGGCTTGGACGGCAGCCCGATGCCTTCCTTAGGCATCGTGGCTGCCTTCTGTGTCAGCCTAAATAAATAAATGGATAGACTCCAGGTTCTTTTGCATTCAGTTTCTTTCATTTTATTAGAAGGTATTTGCGGCAAAGCATATGAGTAACGTTTCAGCCTAAGGTAGGCCTTCTTCAGACTCGTGCCGCTCAGGAAGGTGGAATAAGAAGTGGAGAAGAAGCGCGTTGAATGGACAGCAGGTACTGCTGTAACAGAAGGAGTTGCGCTATGTAACTCCTTTTGTTACAGCAGTACCTGCTGTCCATTCAACGCGCTTATTGAAAAGAGGCTTGGTACTGAAGGCGTTAATGGAAAACATGAAAGGTTCATAGTTTTTTTTCTGGGTATAACATTACAGCTGAAGTCAGATAATTTTATCAGATCAGAAATGTATCTGCTATCATGCTTGTAGGCTATATCATGCGTGTGTAGGCCCTATGTAATAAAAAAAAATACAATGGATAGAGACTTTTTCCCATATCTGGGCATGAAGACTTCAGATGTTTTCCATGATATAACACTAAAGGCCTATCCTTTGTACAGTCATTAATGTGCCATATGTAGGGGTGAGGGCCCGAACCCTGGGCCTCTACCTGTTAACAGAAAATAGAAGTTGTGATGCTTATGGGAGTATCTTTTTCAACCCTTAAAGGGAATCTGTCACCAAGATTCTGGAGTATTATCTGTAGTATTACATGAGTAGTAATGCAGATAAGGAGTCCAGATCACTATTTTTATTTTCCTACTACCCGTTACTCCCCTGCTGTTAGCATTTAAAGTTATGCTGAAATACATTGTTGTGTGTGCAAAGGAGTTCTCTCCATTATGTTAGCATAGCTTAGCAGTCTGGATTGTGTATTTCAGTGAAGCTTTGAGTGCTGACAGTGGAGGAACAGGGGTATTATGAAAATATTACAGAGCTACCCATGTATTACTGTAGATAATAGTCCAAGATTGTGGTGGCAAGTTCCCTTTAAGCTGTACCAAAACTGTACTTCCTTTTTACATACAACTGTGTATTATGTCTGCTGGTCCAGATGATACTGAAAGGTAGCCTATTAGATCATGCCTCAAATAGAGCCTAATAGGCTTCCATACTTGGCAGACCTAGAGGCCATTGTCAGGCCTCCAGCTTCTATAGCAATCACAGATACCCTGCAATCACATTGTGGGGAGGGTGGAGTGATACAGTAGATAGACTTTCAATCCCAGGCATTGCAGTAGAAAACCCAGTTGTATATTACACCCAAGCTTGCGTTCAGCAGCAGTGCCATCCCCATAACATTACTTTATGTCAAAGTGTGGAAAGTTAACACTCACTTCACACTAAAGTCTTATCATGAAGGGGTTAATTCATGTGACTTGTAAGTCAAGAGGGCCATTGTGTAACCCAAACTAACCTATATGTCTAATGCATTCACTCTACTTAAGATATGAAGCTAAAAGGTAAAGGCCCCCAATAGACATTAATCTATTGTCGGCTGAACCCACTGTTTTTGGCAGGACTGGTTGACATTCTTATGTGTATAGAGAGTTCCATACTCATCTTTTGGGGGAGAAAATGGATTCTTTGAATATTATCTCCCAATCCATTCAGTTTTGCAACATATTTTGTATAGAAACAAGTTACATTGATTTGCATATTCAACTGATATATCTAGCCTATTTCTATCTCTCATGCGCTAGTGACAGTGTTGCTGAAAACAGTTTAAAATACCAACAGTTTGAAAGAGAACAATATTGGAAAGGGAGAGTGCAGGGAGAGTGCAGGGAGAGTGCAAGGAGCATGCAGGTAAAACTTATTCTGTCTCAATTTTATTTTTTTACTAGCTGAAGGACCTGGCTTCGCCCGGGTATATTTCATCTATTTAATTTAATGTTTGTGTGTGTATTGTTAAAAGATACCGAGAGTGACCTCTACAGCACCCCGCCTCCTTAACAGTGACCTCCACAGCCCCGCCTCTTAACACTGACCCCCCACAGTGCCCTGTCTCCTTATAAAATGGGACCTCTACAGCAGCCCACCCCCTTATATTTGACCTTCACAGCAGCCTGCCCATTTAACAGTGAGTTCCACAGCACCTCACCCCCTTGACAGTGACCTCCACAGGTGCCCGCCCCATTAACAGTGACCTCTACAGCACCCACCCCTTAACACTGACTATAGGTTACAGTACCCTTAACTGACCTCCACCATTCCTGACCCCCTTGACCTCCACAGCGACTGCCCCTTTAACTGTGATTGTCACAGTACCCCGCTCCCTTAACAGTCACCTCACAGTACCCTGCTGCCACTTTAATAGTGGCCTCCACAGTCCCCTCCTCCCTTAACAGTGACCTCCACAGCAGCCTGCCTCTTTAAAAGTAACATCCACAGCGCCCTCCCCTTTAACTGTGACCTTCACAGCAGCTAGGGTGGCCACTGGCTTCACTCCAGAAAGCCGGACCTCACTGGCCATGCCCACAAACATGAAGCCACGCCCCGGTCCAAGTGAAGCCACATCCCTAAATATAAAGACACGGAGGAGAAGAAGTAGTTCCTGACCTGAAGGTGAGCTAGGGACTGCCCAGTGCTTCTCTCCACCTCAGTCAGCCACAGGGAGTCATGTCTGTGGGCTGTAGTGACTGACTGGGGGTGAGAGAATCTTCAGTCAGTTGCTGCAGCTCGCACTCAGATAACGCAATGCTGCTGTCTGAGCGTGAGCTACTGAAAGGGTGCACATCCCTGCGTCCGTCCAGGCACTGGGCCATATGGAGGACAGGGAGACAGAAAACCGGACTGTCCAGCCTAAAACCGGACGTCTGGCCACCCTAGCAGCAGTTTGCCCCTAGGGTGGCCAGAGGTCTGGTTGTAGGCCGAACAGTTTGGCTTTCATACTCCCTGTCCTCCGCCTGATGCAGGGTCTGGACAGACACAGGAATGTCCTTTTGAACAGCTCACTTTCACACAGCAGCACTGTGCAGTCTGAGCATGAGCTGCAGGGAGAAAGTCACCCTCCCTCCCACCCCTGCAGCTGACAGAAATTGATATTTACCCTCATATTTTTTAATTCCCGTCGGCTGTAAAGTGGGAGGGGTGTGGCCTGACTATCTCAGGGGCGTGGCTTATCTGGACCTGGGAGCGGGCTTTTAAGTCCTTCTTTAGAGGGTAGCCTGAATTACAGGTCGATGCCATGATAATTTATGAGGAAACACAGTGGGTTAGCAGTGGAAGAAAACATTGTTTATTACTACTGAACGGTAAGTATGGGAAATTTACATTATATTAGGTAATGATTGATAATGAGTTAGTCTAAAACATAAGTTTTTTCCTACAGCAGTGAAGACAAATGACTGGGTTGTTATGGAAACATGGTGTGAACCTGTGTGTGTGTGTGGGGGGGGAGACTAACTGCCTGCGAGCTTCTATTGGCTGATAAGGGTCATGTGACCAGGCTTCTATTGGCTAATGCATTTTTTTTGGAATATCTTAGGAACGGTTCATCCTGGAGAGCTGAGACCCGGTCTAAAACCTTCCCGGACACCTGATGTACCTGTGTGACAAATTTCGTGATTGTAGCTGCGACTGTGCGGATTCCTTTAGCGGACATACACACGTACATACATACATACATACATACACTCAGCTTTATATATTAGATTCCTAGATTTACTTATTCCTACATCATCCGTAAACTTGATATGTAATTCAATACCAATAAGATGGAAGCCTTTATTATTCCACTGCCAGGGGGGCACTAAGGCAGAGTAGCCTGGGAATACCCGATTTATAACGATTTGTGACTAATTAATTCGTAACTAATCAAATTTTTTGAAGAATGTCGGAGAAGCTACCGAATCAATTTTTTCACAACTTCACTGATCTTTAGTCTGTATTTACATTGAAGTGCATATTCAACTGATATATCTAGCCTATTTCTATCAAAATTAGTTTTTCAATTCTAGCCATCCTGCATATGGATCTATTTTAATATTTCATTTTTGGTGTTGTAATTAGACTGAAAGCACATGCCTTTAATGTATTTCTTAATCTTTAAAATTTGAATAACAGTACAGGTTAAGTCTATAAGGCTATTCTATACACAACTGTACTCAATATCAAATATGTATGCTTATATGGGAGGAGGCACAAATGCCATTTACAGTAAAATAGTTTCTCTGGATTTTTTAGGGCAGCTCTTCTATCATCTTAAGGTTATAAATATGTTCTGTAGATTGTAAATATTTACAAGCTCACATGCATTTACGTATGCATCTCATGCTTCATGATATCTTTCTGGTCTGCAGATGCAAATGTATTTTAATGATATAATCATAGCCTGTCATATTTGAGCAAAGGAAACTAATAAATCCACTGAAAGGTCAATTTCTTTACATAAATACATGCAAACATATTGAAGAACAGTAATCATTTAGTTTTTTAGATTCATAAGCATTTTCATTATTAAAATTTTTGCTTGAACGACACCAACTTTTATTTTTTATTTAAATGTTGTTCTGTATTGGTGTTGAGCGAAGCAAAGCATTTGAAGCGGGATTCATTCTGAAGTTTAGGAAACAGAACAAATCTGAATTTCCTCACAATTCGTGGTAACAAATCAGATTTTACTAAAATGGCGGCTGCACGTGTTACAAAGTAAAAGAAAGTGTAGAGGAGACAAGCCCGGGAATGCAAGATCAACTATAATGCCGTGCATCCAGCAAATCCACAAATAACCATTCCCTGTGATATCACAGCCCTATAAAACCCTCATCCTTCACAGTCTCTGCCATTGTCATATGAGCTGAGCAAAGGGAGAGACGTGGCAAGTGCTCATGTGGTAGGGACAGTGTTGCTGAAAACAATTAATAGAAGAATATTGGATAGGGAGAGTGCAGGGAGAGTGAAGGGAGAGTGCAGGGAAACTTCATCTACATCAGGTTTATTTATTTATGCCTAAATTTAGTTATTCCTACATCAGTCGTAAACTTGATATGTAATTCAATACCAATAAGATGTAAGCCTTTATTATTCCACTGCCAAAGTGGCACTAAGGCAGAGTGGCTTGGGTATGCCTGATTTATAATGATTTGTGATTAATTCATAACTAATCAAATTTTTTGATGAACATCGGAGAAGCTGCTGAATGAAATTTTTCAAAACTTCATTCATCTCTAGTCTGTATGGAATAGGGAAAATACACTAAAAAGTATAGACAGCAATTCACTGAAAAATATCATTTTTACAACATTTCTGTAAGGCCAGTAAATATGGTCTGTGGCCACATTTCCCTGTCTGACAGGGTGGGCCTTAATTCCCACACTCCCTGCACAAGAGCATATGGCACAGTAGACTGACTCCCCTACATACATATAGGAAGCTACAGCATCTCAATCAGTCTATGTCCATATAAATCAATAATTTAACAAACTAATCAGTTTATTATTATACATGCAGTAGGTGGCTGAGATGAGCAGAGGCTGGCCAGACAATATCCTCTTTCCTCAAGGACTTGCCTTCTCAAAGTCGCTGTAGGGACCCCATACTCAATCATCTTTTAGCATCTTGCTGCTGCCTGACGCTATGTGAGCAGGTTATATTTGCAAATAGGTGTACAGTGGGCCCGCACAATTAATTTCACTGGTGAGCCCTAGGCACCCCAGTCTGATACGGGTCATCACACAGACCATACTTCCCAGGGTAAACAAGCCCATGTTCCACTGGCCTACAAAAAAGCTTATCTCTGGCGCGTGGGCAGAATGCAGACAACTACTGTATGATGTTATACAAGGGAGGTTTCATAGGTACAAAATATGATGAACGTCCACTCACTCACCTGTCACCAATAGGAGTTGAGGATGGGGGGGATGCATACTTAATGGAAAAAGATAAGACTTTTAAATGGTGTCACACAGTCATGTGTAGTGCCCCATACTGGTGCAGCCATTAATGATCAGTTTGAAAAGTAAGCTGATCACAGAGCAGTTTTTATTTTGTCCACTACACATGAATGTTCCCTTCTTCTGTCATAATTAAATGAATGACTGGGGAATTTTCACATTTTTCATTTTATTCTCAGCTGTCCCAAAGCTATAACTTTTTTTTTTTATTTTTTCACCCACATAGCCGTATGAGGGCTTGTTTTTTGCAGGACAAGTTATTAAAAAAACACAATTCTGCCAATTTTTATGGGTTTTGTTTTTACAGTGTTTCCTACAATATGCAGTAAAACTGACTTGCTACTTTCATTCTCTGGGTGTGATTACAACAATACCCAACATGCATAGTTTTTCTTGTGTTTCAATACTGAAAGAAAATTGGAAAAAACTAATTTTAATTTGCATCACCATATTCTTACCTCATAGTACCTCACCTCTTACCTCACCTTTTTTATTTTTATGTGTACAGAGCTGTGTAAGGGCTCATTTTTTTGTGGAGCAATCTGTACTTTTCATTGATACCATTGGGATGTGTATGACTTTTTTATTCAAATTTTTGTACAGTAGGAGCTGAAGAGACAAAAAAAGGAAAATCTGTCATTTAAATTTTTGCCGTTTGCCGTCTGGGTCTCGTGGTGTTACCCATGATGTTTATTTTTTTAATTGTTTACTTACTTTTATTTTAAATTTTTTTAACGTTTTTCTTTTTTCACTTTTTTATAGTTCCCCTAGGTAACTATAGCAATCAATCATTATATTGCATTTCTCATAGACATATAAGAATTACACTATATTCCTATGGAGCATAGAAACTAATGTGCAGCAGCCTCCTGGAGGGCAGGGGCTGTTGCACATACACTCCAGCTCCCCCAATCTCTGCTAGAAGTAGCCAAAACACAACTGGAAGTGCGCTCTTCTGGATTTTTGTGCCTCTCATTTGACCACAGCGTCTGAAGGGTTAAAATTATGTGAGCGGCCAGCAGGTCAGTAGGCACCTGGTAGCTATGGCACCTGCTGCCTGCACGAATGAGCAACATATTTATATATATATATATATATATATATATATATATATATATATATGGCAGTCAGGAACTGGTTAACGAGATCAGGGTGTTTTTAGTGTCACCAGTGGGTGACTGGTGACAACTCCCAGTGATCTGCGGTATAAAAGAGAACACACCAATGAGCCCTTTCCATGTTTTTCAAAGCACAACCGCTCATTCTAGTGCTGTAGCACTGTCTTCTTTTAGAACTGTCTTCTTCTTCACTAAAAAAGTTTTTGTTTGTTTTTTTCCAATATTTTTTTGCCATATTTCTAGAATGGATCAATGTTAGAAAAAAATGCAACCTCAGTACTTACAGTAAACCAATCAGAGAAAGCACATCAATTAGCTGTAGCTAATTATCATTGATGTGCTTTCTCTGATTGGTTTACTGTAAGTACTGAGGTTGCATTTTTTTCTAACATTGATCCATTCTAGAAATATAGCAAAAAAATATTGGAAAAAAAAAAACAAAAACTTTTTTAGTGAAGAAGAAGACAGTTCTAAAAGATTCCCTGATTTCTGTTTAAGACCTTGAACACTGGCCAAAACAGCATTTTACATTTTATTCTTTATTTAATGACGTGATAAACCGCTGCTCACAATAAAGACTCAACCATCTTTCCCAGAAACACTAGGAAGACACTCGTCCAGCATGCACTGATTTATACAGGTTCCTTTTATTTGGGCCTGATAGAAATCCATCTGTACTCATTAAAACAATTACATTTTTGCCACTTACTAATTATTCCTGATTGAAGAGATTAATGTGTTAAATATTTGACAACATGCAGGATCTGCCTGAAATAATTGATTCTTGTAATAATAGCAATGGAAATAATTGGATGCAAATACAGGAAAATATGGCAAATGGATTTTGGAGTTTAATTACATTTTTGACGATACTATTAAACTTTTACTGTCATTCATTAAAGGCTAACAATGGCTGGACAGCATTGCATGCAGATTACATTGTTTGACAAATACATTCTGTTTGCTAGCATGTTTTTTACAAGTTCTGCATTTAATAACTTCTACATTAAAATAACTAAATTATGCATCTTATTTGGATGAAGAGGTTGTTGATGAAATTGACACTTTGGGTTAATTGAATGTCTATGAGCAGTTTGTAATACAATGCAGTTTCTTGTCCAACAAAAAGCCAAAGCATACGCATACATTGTGATGTGTTCACATGAATATCAATTGTTGGTGAAGTAACTGTGGTGTTTCAAACACTAGATACAAAAACGGGTGGGGGGCTTTCTGAATAGGATATGAAGTCACTCCATGTATTTTATTTCCTGTCCTGGTTTTTTACCTTCCTCCTTTGTTTGGACTTTTAATACTAAGAACAGTTTGACTTTCTCAGTCAGAACATTCACCACTGCCAGAGAGGAAGATGAGATGAGTGACTCCATTAGACCATCACACATTCACCTTCAGTGGACATCCTTATCTAGGCCTAGCAAGAGAATAATATATCTGTCATACCGTCATCCCAATTCTATTAATGTACTATTTTACTAACAAATAACATTTCCTTACAACAGCAGGAAACTAACAATTATCTCCTTGTGCTGACTGGTACAGAAAGAAACTGTTTTGTATTCCATGGCATAGTACTGCTGAAAGAAAATAATTAAATTTTCTATTATTTTTGTGTTAAATATTATTAATATCAGTTTAGTGAGGGTCTAACACCATGCAATCCCACCGATCAACTGTTTTCCAGCTGCCACAGCTGTAAGCTATGCAGTGGAGGCTCCATCCATTGTGTAGTGGTCATGACAGGGTAGTGTATGTATGTCAGTGCTGGAGAGATCCTTCCATGCACTGAATACTTTTTGGCATCAGCAGCTGACCAAAACAGCTGGTTGCTGGAGATACTGGATGTTGGACTCCCATAAATCTGATATTGATGACCTATCCTGAAGAAAGGTCATCTACGTTCTGGAAAACCCCTTTAAATGTTATAATAATAATAATAATTATTATTATTATTATTATTATTTCACCTTATAGCAAGAATCCACATTACAACTTAATGAATTCTGCATTTATTATTATTAAAAAACATAAAAGAAAGTGAACTAGCAGGTTGGCATTATACTGGACTTCTATTTGCCTTTTTCTGCAGTGTGTCGCATTTTCTTCGCTGTATAGCCTTTCTAGTCCTCTCAGGTTTTAATATACACTGATTATTTGTCTCTGAAGATCAAAGGGTGACAACTACTTGATTACTATCATTAGAGAGAGAAAATATCCTTCAAAAGTCAGTCATAACAGCCAAATGCACAAAAGCAATTTTGAAATTACAGTAATATATTATATGAAATCACACTTATGCTTTGTAGTTGTCATATATCCAAACTACCAATGGCCAGATAGTAAAAGAAATGTATTGTTTTGACATATGAAAAATATCGGACAGCTTCATTTTGAGACCAGAGCAAACAGTCTCACTATTTATTTGCTTTTCCAACCATGTGCTATAACTACTCCCCAAAAGAATAGCAAAATTATTCTACTTGCTCACTATAGTTTTTTTTCCCCTGGTTGGGATATGTTATAAATAGCGCTGAGCGAACTTATCAAAAGTTTGATTTGGCTACTTCACCTAAATTCACAAACAAATTCGCTTTATGACGAACTAAGTCTTCACAAAGTGGATTTCTTTGTAATTAGCGGGCACAATGATGGAGAACCGTGTTTGTGGCACCAACCATCATTGAACTTTTCAGATGCCTCGTTCATAGCTGATTATTTGAGATGAACATTAAGGGTTTTCAGGGGTTAATATGGGGGGGGAATAATACACCTTATCCACTTGATCATCTAGAAGCCGCTCAGTGACGTAATGACGCCATCATGCCGGGCCGGTGTGGTGACGTCATACATCACCAAGTGGGAGATTTTGCATGGGATCTTATTCAAGATGGCCATGGCAGCCTCTTTGTGTGCAAATGGATGTGGTGAGTATTATTAATACCCCCCATTTTATGGAAAATCTATCCGAATTTCAGGGAACATTAGATTTCCCTTGTGCTTCGTGGTAACAAATCTAAGTCCACTTCGGATACTTAGATTCACTCAATCCTAGTTTTGAATGTCTGATCTGGAGTGGTCCCACCACAGTGAACCCTTTTGATTGTTAGATGAAGTGACAGCGGCACTAAAAAAGAACTGTGCTCTTTCTGCCCCTGTCAGCTTCTTTTGGAGGTTGCATACACTGTCTATTATATTTGGAGATTAGCTAAGTTTGTGTTGACGTCACTGATTATTTTGCCCTTCCTCTGATCCGTCAGAACAATAACGCCCAAAAAACGGATCCTGTCTGTTGAGCATCTGCCATCACTCGGTCAACATTTGGTCAGTAATCCATCAGTATTGCTAAAGCCAAAAAAAACAGGAGTGGATCCAAAACAGAGATGACACGTGAATGGAATATTTGCATGCCTTCTGTGTTTTGTACCCACTCCTACTTTTGGCTACCAAATCATAAGCCAATTCTGATACAAAATAGGGACCATGACATACAGGCCTTACAGCTGCTACATAGACAGGATCCGTTGTGCGTCTCATTTTTCCTTCCTTCTGACAGATCAGAAGAAGGGTCACATAAATGATGATGTCAACCAGGCCAGTTGGGAGGAGGCAGCAGCATGAGGAGACCACAGAGTTTCTCTCCGCACACCCAACTTTTCAGTTTTATTATTACAAAAAATGTTTAAATGATCCAATACATTTTGTTCCACTTTACAATTGTGACCCACTTGTTGTTGATACTTCACCAAAAATTTAAAATGTTATATCTTTTTGTTTGAAGCCTGAAATGTGGCAAAAGTTTGAAAAGTTCCAGGGGGCCAAATACTTTCGCAAGGCACTGTACATTGACCAAAAGAAAATTAAAATGTTCTGGATGTTTGTATACATTATGTGTAGGTTCTCATACATCCAGGTCATAGTATATCAGAAGTAATAAGTCAGAACAACCTGTAATTTTTCTTGAAGACATTTCACTAGTCGTCCAACTGTCTTTTTCAATTAGAATGGCTTGTACAAGAAATCCAGCATAGATACTGGTGACTCGTGCTTCAGTTATGGAGGTAAGATGTTGATTGCATTTGAGTGACTGAAGCTATTAAATATGATTTATTTAAACTGCCTCGTGAGAGGTGTTAAAGCAGCATTGTAGATGACAGACAATAAATGTGGCACCCATCCACCTCTATTCAAGCTTGGCTTTCCCAATTTAACATAAATAGCTTCTTTCTACACTTCTTTTGTACATGTCCTCCTCTGTATATAAGATGCAAACGTCACTGTCATCAAACAAGTGTCCTTTGCCCTTGAGATCTAGGTACAGAGGAATGCAATGTTTATTAAAAATTCTTCACAGTTTTTCAGATATCCCAGCTTTATATGGTTATTCCGTACATAGCTGGAGACTGGAGTATCTGAGAAACTCAGAAAAATGTTTACTAAACATTGTGTCCTTGGCTGCTTTAACCCCTTGAGGACAGAGCCCATTTTGGCCTTAATGTCTGGGCCAAATTTTTGAATTCTGACATGTGTCACTTTATGTGGTAATAACTTTGGAACGCTTTTACTTATCCAGGCCATTCTGAGATTGTTTTCTCGTGACACATTGTGCTTCATGACAGTCATAAATTTGAGTCAATATATTTCACCCTTATTTATGAAAAATCCCAAATTTACCAAAAATTCTGAAAAATTTCCAAATTTCAATTTCTCTACTTTCAAAATACACCGTAATACCTCCAAAAATAGTTATTATTTTACATACCCCATATGTCTACTTTATGTTGGCATCATTTTGTAAACGTCATTTTACTTTTTTAGGACGTTAGGAGGCTTAGAAGTTTAAAAGCCATTTTTCAAATTTTCACCAAATTTTCCAAAACCATTTTTTTTTAGCACCAATGCAGATATAAAGTGATTTTGAGGGGCTTACATAATGAAACCCACCATAAATGACCCCATTTTAGAAACTACACCCCTCAAATTATAAAAAACTGCTGTTACAAACTTTGTTAACCCTTGAGGTGTTCCACAAGAATTAATGGAAAATGGAGGTGAAATTTCAAAATTTCACTTTTTTCGTAGATTATTCATGTTAATATTTTTTTTCTTGCAACATAGCAAGGGTTAACAGCAAACTAAACCTCAATTTACATTGCTCTGATTCTGCAGTTTACAGAAATACCCCATATGTGGTGGTAAACGTCTCTATGGGTTTGTGGCAGTGGTCAGAAGGAAAGGAGCGCCATACGGATTTTGGAGGCAAAATTTGCTAGAATAGTTTTTAGGCACCATTTTGTAATTGAGAGACCCTGACGTACCCCTACAGTGGAAACCCTCATAAAGTGACCCCATTTTTGAAACTACACCCTTCAAAGAATATATTAAGGGGGGTACTGACCACTTTGACCCCCTAAGCATTTTACGGAATTTGGAAACACTTGGCTGTGAAAATGAAAATTTTTTTTCTTCCAATAAAATGTTGCTTTAGCCCCAATTTTTTTTATTTGCATAAGGGGTAACAGGAGAAAATCCCCCATAATTTGTTACCCATTTTCTCCTGAATACGGCAACACCCCATATGTTGTGGTAAACTGCTGTGGGGGTACATGGCAGGACTCAGAACAGAAGGAGCGCCATATGGATTTTACAACACAGATTTTGATGGAGTGGTTTGCGGGAGCCATTGATTTTTATTTTTTTGAGCTATTGTCTTATGTGGGGGCTTATTTTTTGCAGGATGAGGTGAGGTTTTCATTGGTACCATTTTGGGGTAAATACGCCTTTTTGATCGCCTGCTATTACACTTTTTGTGAGGGAAGAGGGAAAAAAATGGCTATTTTGGCATAGTTTTTAAAAAAAATTTTTTACAGCATTCGCCTGGGGGCCATCTCATGTAATATTTTTATAGAGCAGGTTGTTACGGACGCAGCGATACCCAATATGTCCAACTTTTTTATTGTTGGAAAGTTTTACACATTAGATGCATTTTGAACAGAATAAAATATTTTTTTTGTGTTGCCATTTTCAGAGAGCCATATTTTTTTCAGTTTTCGGGCGATTGTCTCAGGTAGGGTACAGTTTTTGCGGGACAAGATGACGGTTGAATTGATACCATTTTGGGGTAATTACGCCTTTTTGATCGCCTGCTATTACACTTTTTGTGAGGGAAGAGGGGAAAAAATGGCTATTTTGGCATAGTTTTTTTTATTTTTTTTTTACAGCATTCGCCTGGGGGGCTATCTCATGTAATATTTTTATAGAGCAGGTTGTTACGGATGTGGCGATACCTAACATGTTTATGTATTGTGTGGTTTTTTATTTTTAATCAATTTTTGAACTTTTTTTTTGAACTTTTTTTTTTTCCACTTTCTTGACTCAGATCCACTTGGTTCTTCAAGAACCAGTGGGTCTGGTATTTTACAATACACTGCAGTACACTGTATAGTGTACTGCAGTGTATTTTCTTATAGCCTGTTCAAGCTCCTGCCTTTAGCAGGAGCTTGAACAGACTTCCATGGCAAGCCAGACGAAAGCGTCTGGTTGCCATGGTAACCATCGGGACGCTGCCACAGCAGAGCAGCGTCCCGATGGAAGGGAGAGGGAGCTTCCTCCCTCTCATCTGCCCACACCATCGGCGCTGCCAGCGCACCGCAGCACCGATGGGAGAGGGAGGGAGCGCTCCCTCCCTGTTAACCCCTTCCATACAGCGGTCCCTACGGACCGCGGCATGGAAGGGGTTAAACTGCTGACATCGGTGCCAGCACCGATGTCAGCAGTTTAAAGCAGAGTATCAGCTGTATGCTGATACTCTGCTTGAATACCGCTCGGCCATCCTGAAAGATTATTGCGGGCGGCACTCGCGGCAGCCGCCCGCACATTGCGAGTCTCCCCCCGCCGCCCCATCTGCCCACCCATCTGCCCACCGCCAATCAAGGGGGCGGGGGGGACACCCTGACCTCCCCCTAAATACTGACACTCGGCGGGGATTCGCTAGAATAGCGCTATCCCCGCCGAGTACACGGAGCCTGCTGTGAATGGCTGGTCTGGATAGACCAGCCATTCACAGCGATCGCCATTATGGGGGGTGCACGGCACCCCCCGAGGCCTTCACTATGGATGGCTGACTGTGTCTAACAGCCGCCATCAAAGCATGTTAACCCCGCTGCACTGAGCAGCGGGGGTTAACATGCATGACGTACCGGTACGCCCTGTTGCGCTAAGTACCTCGCGCCCATGACGTACCGGTACATCCATTGTCGCCAAGGGGTTAAACCTGGCAACACACTGAGGTAGAAACTGGGATACCCAAAATACCCTACACCAAAAACTCTCTCTCGTTTGCGTAAAAATTCAGGTTCAGCTGAATCCAAGTTTTTCAGACCAAATCCCGAACGATAGAACCAGTTTGCTCATGCTTAGTCTTCAGGAAAAATTAAAGTTGTTCTGACTTATTACGAATGCTATGCTGATGTATACCAATCCAAAATACAAATGCTTTTTTAATTTAAAAAAAAAATCCATTTTATGATGGAAAAGTAGTAAAAACATAATATACCAAGTATAAATTTGGTATAGTGTTGAGCGAACATGTTCGGCCGAATACACTATTTGGCCGAACATGGCGGTGCTCGGGACCATGCGGTATTCGGCTGAATACTGCGTGTGCTCGAGCGCCATGCTCGAGTCCCCGCATGCTAATTAGCCAATTAGCGTGCGGGAAGGTGCTGGCATTCAGTGTAATACGAGTAGCCACTGTAATGCCCGGTGACATGTGACTGGTTCATACTGCGCCAGGGACAGCTGCAGCAAGGAGGGGCAGAGAGTTTAGGGAGAGAAGCACGCTAGGCAGGGATATAAAACGCTCAGAAAAGACCCAAAAGCCCTTTTAAGGGCTATTATATCTGGCACAAACTTTTATTTTTTTATATTTGACTTTTAAGCTGTTGAAAATAGCGCTAGGTGGTCTACCATTAATGCCACAAGTGCTGCTGCCGCAAGGAGGCACATACACTGTAGGGAGAGAAGCACGCTAGGCAGGGATAGAAATAGCTCAGAAAAGACCCAAAAGCCCTTTTAAGGGCTATTATATCTGGCACAAACCTAATGCCTACGAATTTGTATGCTAATGCTACGCATTGTACGCTAATGCGTACAAATTTGTATGCTAATGCTACGCATTGTGCGCTAATTCGTACGAATTCAGTTAATTATCGTTCTTTTATGAGTGAAAGGAGTGAAAGAGGAGAAGTCGCGATTCTGGCCTTTTCCTATGAACCAGACACCCTCCCCATGCTGTTCCCTAACCATTTTTGTGGTGTTTCCATCATTTTCTCACGTTTTCCTATCAACCAGACACCCTCCCCTCTGCAGAGCAGGGGGTGCCTGGTCTTCTCCCATTGACTTCCATTATACTCAGGTGCTCGTCCGAGCACTTGAGCACCACCTAGAGTTCGTCCAGAGCACCCGAGCACCCAAACATCGGGGTGCTCGATCATCACTAGTATTGATATACACCATATTTTTGTAATTTTTACCCATAGCACCAATAAAAATTTAATAAAAAGTGATCAAAAAAGAAAAATTTTACAAAGAAAAATTACAGCTTGTCATACAAAAAAACAGCCCTCACATAGCTCGGTCAAAAAAAAATAAAAGATCTCTTAGAAAACCATCAAACCGTAACTGAATCTGCCTTTTGAAAATAACATAAAACTTAGCTTTAAATGATACTTCATAAAAAAAAGGTAAATTGGAGATATTTACACCATTTCATAGCTGGTCTGGTTCAACTGATTTTTAGAGGCTGGGTGGTCATGGGTCAGGAACTTAGTAGGCGAGTGCGACCTATCCTAAAGGCTTTCCCTATCTATTGCTGGTCTAGAAGCAAGAGGGAAAAGCTAGCCGGCTGATGTCAGAGCACTCGCCCTGACAAGGGCGACCCCCAGCCACAGGAACCTCGGACCTTGCTAAAATAACCCTTATTTCATGCTCCCTGATGAATGCTAAAAGCTCCCCTCAAAGACTCTGACGCATTTCCCCATTCTTGGTTCGTCAGGGAGTCAAGTCTGGTAGCATAGCGGCAGCATAAAGTAAATGGCAGTGGCAAGGAAAGCACAGCAAATACCTGAGTTTAAATACTTGTGGGCCTCCTCCAAGATTGCGCACTCCATAACTAGGGGAGCAGGGAAGTCCATGGGATGCTGAACGCCGTCCCAGGCTCACGTGCTGCTCTCCCTGTGTGTGGGAAGTGACGTTATGGGGAGGCGTGCCTGTTACTATGGGGACCAGCCTGCGCGTCCCCAGCAAGCTCCTATCTCGGTATGCCCTTACTGGGAAACAAATGGTGATGTTTCCCAGTGACAGCATGGGACAGCGTGCTTATTCCTTTCTGAGCCTTTCTGTATGTCCAAATAGTAGGTTACATATTTTGCGTGATTATCTCTTGTAAAAATTGAAAAACATTAAGCTAAAACTGCATATTATTGTTAACATGTAAATTTTTATTTTCATGCTCCACACGTGTGGGCTCAAAATGCTCACTGCCCCTCTATATTAATTCCTTTAGATGAGTAGGTTCCAGAGAAATGGGTATAGCTAAAAGGGGTTGTATAGGATCAGAAAAATATGGCTGCTCCCAAAAACAGAGGTTTGAACAATGTCCAGTAAACTTTTCTAAGCAGAGAAGCATCACACATACCTTCTTCTACCTCTCACAAACATAAATGACTATCAACTACCTGCCACTTTTCCACTGAGGACTGAGGATTGTGGATCCTCATTTTACAAATTTGGAAGTGGAGCGTAATCATTAGCCCCACTGGTCATATAATTTTTCTGCCATATCAATTTCATAAGTCAACAATTACTGTACTTATTATATATAAGGTAGACATGAAAGTGCTTTCAACACCAATAAAATTTTCCTCATTATAAAACAAAGTGTACAACTTGTTAGATGTACTTTATGTGTGTGAAATGTCTCCACCATTAACATAGGTAACTAGAGATGAGCGAGCATACTCGTCCGAGCTTGGTGCTCGTTCGAATATTAGGGTACTCGTAAGTGCTCGCTGCTCGGACGAGTATATCTCGCCATACTCGAGGAAATGGCAACTTCCGCATCGTGCATTTTAGGCGCCTATAAACTCAGCCAATCACAAGCCAGAAGACTCTGCGGTACACCCAGCATCACGTGGGGCCCTTACATGTCGATAGCAGGGGTTGGCTGGCCTGATCAGGTGACCCTGGAATATACTAGTGACTGGCCGCGGTGCTCGGCTCAGATGCCGTCTAGATGTCGTTAGGGATAGAGCTGCTGCCTTTCAGGGAGAGTGTTAGGGCCTGCATTTAGTTCTCTGTTAGGCAGGAATCACCCACAAAGAACCCAACAGCCCTTCTAAGGGCTACAAGACATTTTTTTTTTGTCTCCTGGCTTGGCTGGCTGGCATTAGTAGTGCAGCTATCGCCATATATAACCCCCTTTTTTTTAATGTTATATCTCAGTGATACAAATCCATTGCACACAGCAGTGTGGAACCATTCTGTCTGTCACAGTTCAGCTGTCCACTCACGCCAATCCGTATTTTCTGTCCAGGTGACACTTTCTGTACGTCACTTAATACAACCAAGTCTTTTGCTGCCTGTCACGTATATAGCTTGATCCCAAAAATCTCTGTGCGACATTTGTCTGGGTCGCAGTCTAAATAGCCACCGTCAGTAGGGTGTCAGTTAGCTCTACGATAGTTTCTGCACGTCACGTTACAAAAAAAAAACAAAACTACAAAAAAATATATATTAAAAAAAATATAAAAAATAATAGTTTTTTTGTTTGTTTTAGCTCAGTGATACAAATCCATTTCACACAGCTGCGTGGAACCATTCTGTGTGTCACAGTTCAGCTGTCCACTCACGCCATTCCGTATTTTCTGTCCAGGTGACACTTTCTGTACGTCACTTAATACAACCAAGTCTTTTGCTGCCTCTCACGTATATAGCTTGATCCCAAAAATCTCTGTGCGACATTTGTCTGGGTCGCAGTCTAAATAGCCACCGTCAGTAGGGTGTGAGTTAGCTCTACGATAGTTTCTGCACGTCACGTTCCAAAAAAAAAACAAAACTACAAAAAAATATATTTAAAAAAAATGCAAAAAAAATAGTTTTTTAGTTGTTTTAGCTCAGTGATACAAATCCATTTCACACAGCAGTGTGGAACCATTCTGTGTGTCACAGTTCAGCTGTCTACTCACTCCAATTCCTATTTTCTGTCCAGGTGACACTTTCTGTACGTCACGTAATCCAACCAGGTCTTTTGCTGTCACGTATATAGCTTGATCACAAAAATCTCTGTGCGACATTTGTCTGGGTCGCAGTCAAAATAGCCACCAATAACAGGGTGTGAGTTAGGTCTACGATAGTTTCTGCACGTCACGTTCCAAAAAAAACAAAACTACAAAAAAATATAAAAAAAAATATATAAAAAAAATAGTTTTTTTGTTGTTTTACTTAATGATACAAATCCATTTCACACAGTAGTGTTGAACCATTCTGTGTGTCACAGTTCAGCTGTCTACTCACTCCAATTCGTATTTTCTGTCCAGGTGACACATTCTGTACGTCACTTAATCCAACTAGGTCTTTTGCTGTAACTTATATAGCTTGATCAAAAAAATCTCTGTGCGACATTTGTCTGGGTCGCAGTCAAAATAGCCACCATTAACAGGGTGTGAGTTAGGTCTATGATAGTTTCTGCACGTCACGTTCCAAAAAAAAACAAAACTACAAAAAAAAAATATATATAAAAAAAATGTATTAAAAAAATAGTTTTTTTGTTGTTTTAGCTCAGTGATACAAATCCATTTCACACAGCTGCATGGAACCATTCTGTGTGTCACAGTTCAGCTGTCCACTCACGCCATTCCGTATTTTCTGTCCAGGTGACACTTTCTGTACGTCACTTAATACCACCAAGTCTTTTGCTGCCTCTCACGTATATAGCTTGATTCCAAAAATCTCTGTGTGACAGTTGTCTGGGTCGCAGTCTAAATAGCCACCGTCAGTAGGTTTAGTTAGCTCTATGATAGTTTCTGCACGTCACGTTCCAAAAAAAACAAAACTACAAAAAAAATATATAAAAAAAATAGTTTTTTTGTTGTTTTAGCTCAGTGATACAAATCCATTTCACACAGCAGTTTCGAACCATTCTGTGTGTCACAGTTCAGTACACACTCCAATCCGTATTTTCTGTCCAGGTGACACTTTCTGTACGTCACGTAATCCAACCGGGTCTTTTGCTCTCTGTATATAGCTTGATCACAAAAATCTCTGTGCGACATTTGTCTGGGTCGCAGTCAAAATAGCCACCATTAACAGTGTGTGAGTTAGGTCTACGATATTTTCTGCACGTAACGTTCCCAAAAAAACAAAACATAAAAAAATATATAAAAAAAATATATATATAAAAAAATAGTTTTTTTGTTGTTTTAGCTCAGTGATACAAATCCATTACACACAGCAATGTGGAACCATTCTGTGTGTCACAGTTCAGCTGTCCACTCACTCCAATCCGTATTTTCTGTCCAGGTGACACTTTCTTTACGTCACTTAATTAAACCAGACTGAACAAGTTTGTGGGTTTCAGTACACCAGGCCCACTTATTTTTTATTTTTTATATAATACACTTATATACAGAAAATGTTGAACCCCAGGGCTAAGGGTCGAGTACGAGGGCGAGGGCGTGGGCGTGGGCATTCAATTACTGCAGGGGGCAGAGGCCGTGGTCCTGGGCAGGGTGAGACAGTACCTGCTGATGAGGGAGCAGGGGAACACCGCAGAGCTACACTCCCTAGCTTCTGTCTCAACTTACAGGGACACGTGGTAGAGGACTGTTGAAACCAAAACAGT
>ONZH01022721.1:0-15488 GCA_900303285.1 Rhinella marina
ATCGAACACTACTCGCTCATCTCTATTCATTAGTAATAAAAGATGTATTCTTCCACTGCTACCCACCTTCCTCCTAAATTACTATGGCATCGACCTGTAATTCAGGCCACCATCAAAAGAAGGACTTAAAAGCCCCACCCCCAGATCCAAATAAGTCACTCCCCTGACTCAGTCAGGCCACGCCCCTTCCATGACGCATTTGACCGGGATTAAAAATATAGGTAAAAATCACCTTCTGTCAGCTGCAGGGGTGGGGGGAGGTTGACTTTCTCCCTGCAGCTCATTGCTCAGACTGCACAGTGCTGCGTCTGAGAGTGAGCTGTTCAAAAGGACATCCCTGTGTCCATCCAGGCCCTCTGCCCACCCTTTCAGTAGCTCACACTCACAGCTTCTCCTCCGTGTCTTCACAGAGCCAGGGGGCGTGGCCTCATGTTTAGTGGTGTGTCTTCATGGGAACTGGGGGCGCTGTTTCACGCTTGGGGGAATGGCCGGTGAGGGCTGGCTTTCTGGGGTGAAGACAGTGGCCACTCTAGCTGCTGTGGAGGTCACAGTTAAAGGGGCGGGCTGCTGTATAGGTCACTCTTAAAGTGGTGGGCTGCTGTAGAGGTCACTGTTAAAGGGGCGGGCTGCTGTAGAGGTCACTATTAAAGGGGCGGGCTGCTGTAGAGGTCACTGTTAAAGGGGCGGGCAGCTGTAGAGGTCACTGTTAAAGGGATGGGCAGCTGTATAGGTCACTGTTAAAGGCGTGGCCTGCTGTAAAGGTCACTGTTAAAGGGACGGGCTGCTGTAGAGGTCACTGTTAAAGAGGCGGGCTGCTGTAGAGGTCACTGCTAAAGGGGCAGGCACTGTATAGGTCACTCTCGATATCTTTTAACGACACACACACAAACAGTAAATTAAATAAATTAAATATACCCGGGCGAAGCCGGGTCCTTCAGCTAGTATATATATAAGATAAAGGATGGGCAAATACAGAGAATCCTGAGGTTGCTGTAATGCATGCTGAAGAAGTGTGAAGGATGGTTGCCATAGTGAACGAATGCCTATTTAACCCCTATAGGCAGGAGGAAAGCCTATCCCTGACGAAGGAATTGGTTCCGAAACGCGTTGGAGGTTTTTTTGGTCCTTTGGGGCACCCGCAGAGAGGCGTGTGACGTCACAATAAGTTCCCTCACAGCAGCCATCTTACTAGCTTCCCTGTACGCACGCCAGCCACCGGCCAGGGCGGTGTGTGTTTTCTGCTTGGTGCTGATTACGGGTAGAGGCGCACAACAACTAAATCTATATATATATATAAAACAGAAAAACAGCAGCACTCTGTTACTGAGACTGTGGGTGCAAAATCCTCCAGGGCAACCAGACCTTCGGCCCATGTTCATCCACAAATAGCGCAAAATGAGGCAGCACTCCAAAGATGTGATATACGGTGTTTTATTCACCCAGATGCAACGTTTCGGCCTGCTCACTGCGGCCTTTCTCAAGCATAGTGACAAGTGCACGCACACAAGTATATATAGTCAAATAAGGCGGGATTACAAATAAGGGGGTGCGTGCAATATCCAATCAACAACAAAGTGTTACCATGTCTACACAAATAGTAAAAAAACATGTGTCATGTGATCGTGTCCATAACATACTGTGAAATATACCTTCATCTATAGTGCTAATATGACCCATACAATGGGAACTATACATCAAATGCACAAATAAATGTGTTCCGTGATTAAAATCAAGTATCCTTAAAACTTACAAGATCGTCCACAAAGAGTATGTAAGGCCCGTATCACAGAAGCCGCGTCCGGCGTCACATGAATCAGAGTGCGCAGGCGTTCACTCCAGGGCGTGCACACTGTGATATATTGTATAGTGTTGTGATCATGTGCCTCAGATGACGTAAGCGCACTGCATGTCACGTGACTCGACACCTGTCACGTGACTCGACACCTGTCAAGTGTCAAAGATCGCGCGTCTGCGCAATACAAACTTTAGTAAAGAATGATCCGAATACCAGGCGTATGCGTACAAGGTACATGAGTCAATGTGTATGGGCACTTCAAGTGACGGCATTCAATCTACTTATGTGATCGATAAATCATCAATCATTATATACTATGTTGTTCATTAATGTGATGTAGTAAATATAGTATATTCAACTAGTGTATACATATATTGATGACTATAGCTCGTGAGTTGAATAACTCCATGAAATAAAGACGATAATAATTAAGCCAAACTTAATGTTGTCACATGACCAACTCACTTGGATCAATGTGCAACCTTCATCGTTGATAGTAGCAATGTGGGTAGTATAGTGACCATTCAAAGAACAGCCATATATCTCAACGCGTTACATGTAATACTAAGACACAAATGCCCACTTAGTATGTATGTGCCCTATACACTGACCATAATCCTTAAAATATAATATATTACATCATTTAACGAACATATCCACATAAAACGGGTATATGATACTCATATGTGGTGATCTTGAGGAATTGCTTGTACAGTCCAAATGGAGTCTAAAAAGAAAAAAAACAACAATACGTTCAATTAAAAATGCAAATATATATCAAAGCACAATTGTCACCTCCTTTTCTCCCAACCAGAGGTTTCAACGAAAAGTTGTACAGAGGCGATAGCTCTACCTTCAAAAATTCAAATTAAAGTCAACATTTAAACCATACGGCTTTAATGTCTGCAATCTATAGATCCATTGTAACTCCTTGCGACATAAAACCCTCTCCCTGTTACCTCCACGTGGGAGTGGTGGAACATGATCAATGACCATAAATCTCAGATCCTTCTCATTATGTCCGGCCTCCACAAAATGCTTGGGAACCGGAAGATCCTTCCTTTTTTGTCTAATACTCAATCGATGATTAATTATTCTCGTTTTCACTTCAAGTGTGGTCTCGCCCACATACCACATATTACATGGGCAGGTAAGGATGTAAATCACATAACTCGAGTTACACGTTAAAAAGTGTTTAACTCGAACACTCACGTTGTTATTAGGGTGTCTAAAAATATTGCCCTTCAGCATATACGGGCAGTTGACACATGAGAGACACGGAAAGTACCCCAGCCTAGCTGGCCCAATGGTGCTCTGTACTAGTCTGACTGGTCTATATGTTTTGGTCTTGACCAGCCTGTCCCTGAGGCTTGGGGATCTACGATAAGAGAGCAGAGGGGGATTACGTAATTCTGGCACATGTTGCATGTATTCAGATAAATAGTGCCAATGTTTGCGTATAATGGTTGCAATTTTTTTACTATGTTCGGAATATGTAGACACAAATGGAACCCGAGTCATATTCTTATTGGTCGTTCTGTGGGGCATATTGTCATTCTGTATCCCCAATCGTTGTCTCTGTGCCTCCACCAACCTCCTGGGATAACCCCTCTGTGTAAACATGTTAGACACTTCATCTAGACGCTGAGGTAACTTAGATTTATCATCCACTGCCATACAATCCACAGTGCCTGCGCACTCTGATTCATGTGACGCCGGACGCGGCTTCTGTGATACGGGCCTTACATACTCTTTGTGGACGATCTTGTAAGTTTTAAGGATACTTGATTTTAATCACGGAACACATTTATTTGTGCATTTGATGTATAGTTCCCATTGTATGGGTCATATTAGCACTATAGATGAAGGTATATTTCACAGTATGTTATGGACAGGAGCACATGACACATGTTTTTTTACTATTTGTGTAGACATGGTAACACTTTGTTGTTGATTGGATATTGCACGCACCCCCTTATTTGTAATCCCGCCTTATTTGACTATATATACTTGTGTGCGTGCACTTGTCACTATGCTTGAGAAAGGCCGCAGTGAGCAGGCCGAAACGTTGCATCTGGGTGAATAAAACACCGTATATCACATCTTTGGAGTGCTGCCTCATTTTGCGCTATTTGTATATATATATATATATATATAAATATAAATATATAAAGATATATATATACATATATACAAAAAAAAGAAAAAACCACAGCACTACCAGGATTGTGCTAATCCAAGAAGTGTTTTATTTTACCAGAGCAGCAACGTTTCGGTCCTCTCAATGGAACCTTTCTCAAGCAGCAATTGTCTCTGGGAGGGGATCTATACTCAGTCTTTTATCGATTTTATTGGACAAAGTATTGAGACACTATGCCACTGGATCGAGATCATATATTCAGGATTCTATGGATTTTCTTAGGCGTTTGAACCTGGTTGATATACCTCCAGGAGCGATCCTTGCTACTCTTGATATTGCAAGTTTATATACCTCTATAAGACATGAGTTTGGGACTATGGTTGTACAAAAAGCCCTACTAGACTCACATTATTCACCTGAATGTCAGAAGTATATTCTGGACTTGCTACATATAGTCCTCAACTATAATTATTTTCTCTTTGGTGACTCTTTTTACATGCAGATGCGGGGGACGGCCATGGGGTCGAACGTAGCGCAGACCTACGCAAACATGGCCGTCTCCCATCTGGAGGAGACGTCGATCTATGTGTCCCACCATTTCAGACATGTTCTGAGGTGGTGGCGATACATAGACGACATCTTCCTCATTTGGACTGGTACTGAGTGTGAATTGTCGTTCTACACATATTTGAATACAATTGACACTGATATAAAATTCACTATGGAACACTCCAGAACGGAGATTCACTTTTTGAACATTGCTATACATATAGAACTGGACCAGGTGCACACTAAGGTGTATATTAAACCGACTGATAAGAATACACTCCTACGATACGATAGTGCACATCCGAGACCAATGGTAAGATCCTTACCACTAAGTCAATTTTTGAGGGCCAAAAGGATTACGAGTGACAATGAAGATTTATTAAAAACCATAGATAGGATGAATGACTCCTTTGAGAGAAGAGGGTTCCCCCAAAAATTTTAGATAAACATCTAGAGACGGTTAAAAAACTAGACAGATCCGCTTTAATTTCATCTACTCAGAACACGAAACGTAGAGACACACAAAAAAGAATTCCTCTAGTGACTACATTCTGTGAGGACAGTTATGAAATACAAAAGATAGTGAAAAAACATTGGGGAACTATTAAAAATAATTTTCCCAACATTGACACATTGCAGAATTTTCCTTTGATGTTGTACCGGAGATTCCCCAATCTCCGTGACAGATTAGTATGGACTGATGTAGGCCCACAGAAAGGGATGGGCCAAACCTATCTTTCGATACAAAAGATGGGTTGTTTCCCCTGTTTAAACTGTGTGAACTGCCGTTATGTACAGAAGGGAATATGTTTTGAACACCCTGTTTCAAAGAATAGATTCAAGTTGAATTTTTTCATGACATGTGACTCTAGTTTTGTCATCTATGTCCTCTGGTGTCCTTGTGGGTGAGACATCATTGGATTTTAAGACTCGTATTAACCAGCATAGATATTCTATAAGAAAAAAACGCATGGACCTACCGGTCTCAAAACATTTTTCTGACCTAGGACACAAAGAATGTGATTTAAAGTGTATGATAATTGACCATATCCTGATGTCTAGAAGAGGCGGTAATCGCACATTGAATTTAAAAAAACGTGAAATACTATGGATTAAACGACTAAATACGTTAAAACCTGATGGACTTAATGTGGACTACAGACCGTGGATCCACACATAATGTTGAGAACCCTCTGTAATCATACATAATGTGTACTAATAGAAGAAGTGCCATAATAATTACAATATTTTATTTTTTCTCATTTGCAGATTTTGGTTCACAAGCCCTGGTGGACTGTGAAAAATCCAGCATGATTAGTGATCAAGTCTGAATTCGGTTGGGCGTGTGTATGTAGCAACATGGAGATATGCGCGTTTTTTTTCATTTTTCTATTTTTATTTTTTTCAATCTATTCATTTGATATATATGCAATATTTTACTTTTTATATATTTTTTTATATATTTTTTTATATATATATTTTTTATATATATTTTTTTCTTAAAAACTCTTTAACCCCTTGAGGACAGAGCCCATTTTGGCCTTAATGTCTGGGCCAAATTTTGGAATTCTGACATGTGTCACTTTATGTGGTAATAACTTTGGAACGCTTTTACTTATCCAGGCCATTCTGAGATTGTTTTCTCGTGACACATTGTACTTCATGACAGTCATAAATTTGAGTCAATATATTTCACCCTTATTTATGAAAAAATGCCAAATTTACCAAAAATTCTGAAAAATTTCCAAATTTCCAAATTTCAATTTCTCTACTTTCAAAATACACCGTAATACCTCCAAAAATACTTATTATTTTACATTCCCCATATGTCTACTTTATGTTGGCATCATTTTGTAAACGTCATTTTCCTTTTTTAGGACGTTAGGAGGCTTAAAAGTTTAAAAGCCATTTTTCAAATTTTCACAAAATTTTCCAAAACCATTTTTTTTTAGCACCAATGCAGATATAAAGTGATTTTGAGGGGCTTACATAATGAAACCCACCATAAATGACCCCATTTTAGAAACTACACCCCTCAAATTATAAAAAACTGCTGTTACAAACTTTGTTAACCCTTGAGGTGTTCCACAAGAATTAATGGAAAATGGAGGTGAAATTTCAAAATTTCACTTTTTTCGTAGATTATTCATGTTAATATTTTTTTCTTGCAACATAGCAAGGGTTAACAGCAAACTAAACCACAATTTACATTGCTCTGATTCTGCAGTTTACAGAAATACCCCATATGTGTTGGTAAACGTCTCTATGGGTTTGTGGCAGTGGTCAGAAGGAAAGGAGCGCCATACGGATTTTGGAGGCAAAATTTGCTAGAATAGTTTTTAGGCACCATTTTGTAATTGAGAGACCCTGACGCACCCCTACAGTGGAAACCCTCATAAAGTGACCCCATTTTTGAAACTACACCCTTCAAAGAATATATTAAGGGGGGTACTGACCACTTTGACCCCCTAAGCATTTTACGGAATTTGGAAACACTTGGCTGTGAAAATGAAAAAATTTTTTCTTCCAATAAAATGTTGCTTTAGCCCCAATTTTTTTTATTTGCATAAGGGGTAACAGGAGAAAAGCCCCCCCATAATTTGTTACCCATTTTCTCCTGAATACGGCAACACCCCATATGTTGTGGTAAACTGCTGTGGGGGTACATGGCAGGACTCAGAACAGAAGGAGCGCCATATGGATTTTACAACACAGATTTTGATGGAGTGGTTTGCGGGAGCCATTGATTTTTATTTTTTTGAGCTATTGTCTTATGTGGGGGCTCATTTTTTGCAGGATGAGGTGAGGTTTTCATTGGTACCATTTTGGGGTAAATACGCCTTTTTGATCGCCTGCTATTACACTTTTTGTGAGGGAAGAGGGAAAAAAATGGCTATTTTGGCATAGTTTTTTTAAAAAATTTTTTACAGCATTCGCCTGGGGGGCCATCTCATGTAATATTTTTATAGAGCAGGTTGTTACGGACGCAGCGATACCCAATATGTCCAACTTTTTTATTGTTGGAAAGTTTTACACATTAGATGCATTTTTGAACAGAATAAAATATTTTTTTTGTGTTGCCATTTTCAGAGAGCCATATTTTTTTCAGTTTTCAGGCGATTGTCTCAGATAGGGTACAGTTTTTGCGGGACAAGATGACGGTTGAATTGATACCATTTTGGGGTAATTACGCCTTTTTGATCGCCTGCTATTACACTTTTTGTAAGGGAAGAGGGGAAAAAATGGCTATTTTGGCATAGTTTTTTTTAAAAAATTTTTACAGCATTCGCCTGGGGGGCCATCTCATGTAATATTTTTATAGAGCAGGTTGTTACGGACGCAGCGATACCCAATATGTCCAACTTTTTTATTGTTGGAAAGTTTTACACATTAGATGCATTTTTGAACAGAATAAAATATTTTTTTGTGTTGCCATTTTCAGAGAGACATATTTTTTTCAGTTTTCAGGCGATTGTCTCAGGTAGGGTACAGTTTTTGCGGGACAAGATGACGGTTGAATTGATACCATTTTGGGGTAATTACGCCTTTTTGATCGCCTGCTATTACACTTTTTGTGAGGGAAGAGGGGAAAAATGGCTATTTTGGCATAGTTTTTTTAAAAAAATTTTTACAGCATTCGTCTGGGGGGCCATCTCATGTAATATTTTTATAGAGCGGGTTGTTACGGATGTGGCGATACCTAACATGTTCATGTATTGTGTGTTTTTTTATTTTTAATCAATTTTTTTAACTTTTTTTTTTTTACTTTTTTTTTTTTCCACTTTCTGGACTCAGATCCACTTGGTTCTTCAAGAACCAGTGGGTCTGGTATTTTACAATACACTGCAGTACACTGTATAGTGTACTGCAGTGTATTTTCTTATAGCCTGTTCAAACTCCTGCCTTTAGCAGGAGCTTGAACAGGCTTTCATGGCAAGCCAGACGAAAGCGTCTGGTTGCCATGGTAACCATCGGGACGCTGCCACAGCAGAGCAGCGTCCCGATGGAAGGGAGAGGGAGCTTCCTCCCTCTCATCTGCCCACACCATCGGCGCTGCCAGCGCACCGCAGCGCCGATGGGAGAGGGAGGGAGCGCTCCCTCCCTGTTAACCCCTTCCATACAGCGGTCCCTACGGACCGCGGCATGGAAGGGGTTAAACTGCTGACATCGGTGCCAGCACCGATGTCAGCAGTTTCAAGCAGAGTATCAGCTGTATGCTGATACTCTGCTTGAATAACGCTCGGCCATTTAGAAAAATTATTGCGGGCGGCACTCGCGGCAGCCGCCCGCACATTGGAAGTCTCCCCCCCGCCGCCCATCTGCCCACAGCCAATCAGGGGGGCGGGGGGGACACCCTGACCCCCCCAACCCCTGACACTCGGCGGGGATTTGCTAGAATAGCGCTATCCCCGCCGAGTACACAGAGCCTGCTGTGAATGGCTGGTCTGAATAGACCAGCCATTCACAGCGATCGCCATTATGGGGGGTGCACGGCACTGTGTCTAACAGCCGCCATCAAAGCATGTTAACCCCGCTGCACTGAGCAGCGGGGGTTAACATGCATGACGTACCGGTACGCCCTGTTGCGCTAAGTACCTAGCGCCCATGACGTACCGGTACGTCCATTGTCGCCAAGGGGTTAATAATCTATTAGTGCTTTTATCCTATGCATTTAAGTCACTATGGGGTGTTATAGCAGTATATACTAGTGATACACTGTTATCTCTGACACGTGAAGGTTGGAGTATACAACAATACTTCAGCAGGGATGTCGAGATACGTTGTGAAGCGATGTTCACACAGGGGGTTGCGATCCTAGTAGCGGTATTTCATGTCCGACACTTGGATATGATGCGGCTACAGGATCGGGTCACCGTGCACTGTGGATGGGAACACCCACGCTATATGGTTTGACCCCCCCACACATATATATAGTTGTACTAATGTACGTAATTGTTTCAACTGCTAAAACTTAGATTACCCCAGTAAAACAGTGACTAGAGTAATCAGACATAGGTAATACGGATTCATTAGTAATTCTAATTTTATTTTTTTATATATTTGGTTTTCCAAAATGATTTTTTGCTGTGAAGATTCGGAGTATGAACACGAACATCGAGGTCACGTGAGCATTCCAAGATAGAACGCAACTTCCACTTACACGCAATCGTAACATTTCTCTCCAAATACTTGGTACATTGATGTGCTCCACAGTGGAACGCATCCTCTCTCCGCGCAGTCTCAGTTGAGTGCCTACAACGCCGAACACCGGCGGACTTGACACGCATGCTGGTGGGTCTCTTTTTTTATTTTAGACTATATATTATGAAATAATGGATAACACATGAATTGCACAGATGGCTTTACACAATTATGGATGAAATCTCGTTTATTTTGCACTGTTTATGTTATGAATTCACTTTGTATATTGGATCAATGGAGGAATACTATTTACTTAATGTATTATCTTTGATATTATCACTGAATGTTGAATTATTATTGTTCATACACTAATTATGAAATTAATTGAATTATTGTACACATTGAATCATGGCTCTATATATATTCTTGTAACACTGGTGTATATCACATTGCTGCTTGAGAAAGTTTCCATTGAGAGGACCGAAACGTCGCTGCTGTGGTAAAATAAAACACTTCTTGGATTAGCACAATCCTGGTAGTGCTGCGGTTTTTTCTTTTTTTGTATTTGAAAGGACTGTGACCAAGTTTAGTACCGCTGGCACACCGTTACTATTTTTTTAGCTGTGCTGTTTTCATTATCTCTTAATAATATAAAAATGAATTTCTGTCTGTCTGTCTGTTCTCTATGCGCGACCAAACTACTGGACCGATTTTCACCAAATTCGGCACACAGGTACATCAGGTGTCCGGGAAGGTTTTAGACCAGGTCTCATCTCTCTAGGACGTACCGTTCCCGAGATATTCCCAAAATATGATCTCCATTAGCCAACATTACAACTGGGAGCTTTGGTTTTAAACTCCAACTGCCATTCTCTGCAAAGCCACACAGGGAGGGCAGGTTTCCATAACAACCAGGTAATTATCAGCAGCTGAGGATCTCATCCATTTCTATTTACTGACACTGTTAAAGGTATTGCGGTTACCATAAATATAACTTATGTTTTTTTCTATTACTACAGTTCAGTAGTAATAAAAGATGTTTTCCTCCACTGCTGCCTATTGCGTGGGCTCATAAATAAGCATGGTATTGACCTTTAATTCAGGCCACCCTAAAAGAAGTACTTAAAACCCCCGCCCCAGGTCTCACTAAGCCACACCCCCAACTCTGTCAGGCCGCACCCCCTTTCACTCCGCAGCCAACAGAGATTGAAAAAATAAAGGTAAAAATCAACTTCTGTCAGCTGCAGGGATGGGTGGGAGGTTGACTTTCTTTCTGCAACAACACACACAAACATTAAATAAAAAAGATTAAATCCACCCATGCGAAGTGTCTTGCTAATCCACGCCCCCGACTCTGTCAGGTCACGCCCCCTCCCACTCCGCAGCCAACGGGAATTGAAAAAATGAAGGTAAAAATAAACTTCTGTTTGCTGCAGGGGTGGGAGGGTGAATTTCTCTCTGCAACGACACACAAAAATTTTAGATGAAATAGACTAATTATAGACTACAACCGTTCGAAGCCTTTTGCTAAGCCACGCCCCGTCTCTGTCAGGCCACGCCCCCTCTCACTCCGCAGCCATTCTGCAACGACACACAGAAACATTAAATGAAATAGATTAAATGCACCTATGCGAAGCGCTTTGCTAAGCCACGCCCCGACTCTGTAAGGCTACGCCCCCTCCCACTCCGCAGCCAACAGGGATTGAAAAAATAAAGGTAAAAATCAACTTCTGTCAGCTGCAGGGATGGGTGGGAGGTTGACTTTCTTTCTGCAACGACACACAGAAACATTAAATGAAATAGATTAAATACACCCATGTGAAGCGTCTTGCTAATCCACGCCCCCGACTCTGTCAGGTTACGCCCCCTCCCACTCCACAGCCAATGGGGATTGAAAAAATAAAGGTAAAAATAAACTTCTGTTTGCTGCAGGGGTGGGAGGGTGAATTTCTCTCTGCAACGACACACAAAAATTTTAGATAAAATAGACTAATTATAGACTACAAATGTTCGAATCGTCTTGCTAAGTCACGCCCCCAACTCTGTCAGACCACGCCCCCGCTCACTCTGCAGCCATTCTGCAACGACACACAGAAACATTAAATGAAATAGATTAAATCACCTATGCGAAGTGCTTTGTTAAGCCACACCCCCAACTGTGTCAGGCCACGCCCCCCCCACTCCGTAGGCAATGGGGATTGAAAAAAATCAGCTGCAGGGGTGGGAGGGTGAATTTCTCTCTGCAATGACACACAAAAATCGTAGATGAAATTGACTAATTTTAGACTACGACCATTCAGTACTAATAAAAGATGTTTTTTTCCACTGCTACCCATTGCGGGTCCCCATAAATTACCATGTCATCGACCTGTAATTCATGCCACTCTGACCCCCGCCCCAGATCTCGCGAAACCACGCTCCGACTCTGTCAGGCCACGCCCCCTCCCACTCCGCAGCCAACGGGGATTGAAAAAATGAAGGTAAAAATCAACTTCTGTCAGCTGTAGGGGCGGGAGGGAGGTTGGATTTCTTTCTGCAACAACATACAGAAACATTAAATGAAATAGATTAAATATACCCGTGCAAAGCAATGTTTCTTCCACTGTTACCCATGGCGTGTCCTCATAAATTACCATGGCATCGACCTGTAATTCTGGCCACCATCAAAAGAAGGACTTAAAACCCTGCCCTAGGTCTTTCAATGTCACGCCCCCGACTCAGTCAGGCCATGACCCCTCCCACTCCGCAGCCAATGGAGATTGAACAATTGAAGGTAAAAATCAACATCTGTCAGCTGCAGGGATGGGAGGGAAGATGACTTTCTCTCTGCAACGACACACAGAAACATTAAATGAAATAGATTAAATATACCCGCGCAAAGCAATGTTTTCTTCCACTAGTACCCATTGTGTTTCTTCAAATTACCATGGCATTAACCTATAATTCAGGCCACCCTGAAATGAAGGACTTAACCCCCCCCCCGTGTCCCATTAAACCACACCCCCTCCCACTCCGCAGCCAATAGGGATTGAAAAAATGAAGGTAAAAATCACCTCCTGTCAGCTGCATTGACTTTCTCTCTGCAACGACACACAGAAACATTAAATGAAATAGATGAAATATACCCAGGCGAAGCCGGGTCTTTCTGCTAGTATATATATATCTCTTAATAATATAAAAATGAATTTCTGTCTGTCTGTCTGTCTATCTGTTCTCTATGCACGACCAAACTACTGGACCGCTTTTCACCAAATTCGGCACACAGGTACATCAGGTGTCCGGGAAGGTTTTAGACCAGGTCTCATCTCTCTAGGACGTACCGTTCCCGAGATATTCCCAAAATATGATCTCCATTAGCCAACATTACAACTGGGAGCTTTGGTTTTAAACTCCAACTGCCATTCTCTGCAAAGCCACACAGGGAGGGCAGGTTTCCATAACAACCAGGTAATTATCAGCAGCTGAGGATCTCATCCATTTCTATTTACTGACACTGTTAAAGGTATTCCGGTTACCATAAATATAACTTATGTTTTTTTCTATTACTACAGTTCAGTAGTAATAAAAGATGTTTTCCTCCACTGCTGCCTATTGCGTGGGCTCATAAATAAATAAGCATGGTATTGACCTTTAATTCAGGCCACCCTAAAAGAAGTACTTAAACCCCCCGCCCAGGTCTCACTAAGCCACACCCCCAACTCTGTCAGGCCACACCCCCTTTCACTCCGCAGCCAACAGAGATTGAAAAAATAAAGGTAAAATTCAACTTCTGTCAGCTGCAGGGATGGGTGGGAGGTTGACTTTCTTTCTGCAACAACACACACAAACATTAAATAAAATAGATTAAATCCACCCATGCGAAGCGTCTTGCTAATCCACGCCCCCGACTCTGTCAGGTCACGCCCCCTCCCACTCCGCAGCCAACGGGAATTGAAAAAATGAAGGTAAAAATAAACTTCTGTTTGCTGCAGGGGTGGGAGGGTGAATCTCTCTCTGCAACGACACACAAAAATTTTAGATGAAATAGACTAATTATAGACTACAACCGTTCGAAGCCTTTTGCTAAGCCACGCCCCGTCTCTGTCAGGCCACGCCCCCTCTCACTCCGCAGCCATTCTGCAACGACACACAGAAACATTAAATGAAATAGATTAAATGCACCTATGCGAAGCGTTTTGCTAAGCCACGCCCAGACTCTGTAAGGCCACGCCCCCTCCCACTCCGCAGCCAACAGGGATTGAAAAAATAAAGGTAAAAATCAACTTCTGTCAGCTGCAAGGATGGGTGGGAGGTTGACTTTCTTTCTGCAACGACACACAGAAACATTAAATGAAATAGATTAAATACACCCATGTGAAGCGTCTTGCTAATCCACGCCCCCGACTGTCAGGTTACGCCCCCTCCCACTCCGCAGCCAATGGGGATTGAAAAAATAAAGGTAAAAATAAACTTCTGTTTGCTGCAGGGGTGGGAGGGTGAATTTCTCTCTGCAACGACACACAAAAATTTTAGATAAAATAGACTAATTATAGACTACAACTGTTCGAATCGTCTTGCTAAGTCACGCCCCCAACTCTGTCAGACCACGCCCCCTCTCACTCTGCAGCCATTCTGCAACGACACGCAGAAACATTAAATGAAATAGATTAAATCACCTATGCGAAGCGCTTGTTAAGCCACGCCCCCAACTGTGTCAGGCCACGCCCCCTCCTACTCCGCAGCCAACATGGATTGAAAAAATGAAGGGAAAATAAACTTCTGTCAGCTGCAGGGGTGGGGAGGGTGAATTTCTCTCTGCAATGACACACAAAATTTTAGATGAAATAGACTAATTTCAGACTACAACCGTTCGAAGCATCTTGATAATCCACACCCCCAACTCTGCCAGGCCACGCCCCCTCCCACTCCGTAGGCAATGGGGATTGAAAAAAATCAGCTGCAGGGGTGGGAGGGTGAATTTCTCTCTGCAATGACACACAAAAATCGTAGATGAAATTGACTAATTTTAGACTACGACCATTCAGTACTAATAAAAGATGTTTTTTTCCACTGCTACCCATTGCGGGTCCCCATAAATTACCATGTCATCGACCTGTAATTCATGCCACTCTGACCCCCGCCCCAGATCTCGCGAAACCATGCTCCGACTCTGTCAGGCCACGCCCCCTCCCACTCCGCAGCCAACGGGGATTGAAAAAATGAAGGTAAAAATCAACTTCTGTCAGCTGCAGGGGCGGGAGGGAGGTTGGATTTCTTTCTGCAACAACATACAGAAACATTAAATGAAATAGATTAAATATACCCGTGCAAAGCAATGTTTTCTTCCACTGTTACCCATGGCGTGTCCTCATAAAGGTCCTCATGGCATCGACCTGTAATTCTGGCCACCATCAAAAGAAGGACTTAAAACCCTGCCCTAGGTCTTTCAATGTCACGTTCCCGACTCAGTCAGGCCATGACCCCTCCCACTCCGCAGCCAATGGAGATTGAACAATTGAAGGTAAAAATCAACATCTTTCAGCTGCAGGGATGGGAGGGAGGATGACTTTCTCCTCCTATAATTCAGGCCACCCTGAAATGAAGGACTTAACCCCCCCCTGTGTCCCATTAAACCACACCCCCTCCCACTCCGCAGCCAATAGGGATTGAAAAAATGAAGGTAAAAATCACCTCCTGTCAGCTGCATTGACTTTCTCTCTGCAACGACACACAGAAACATTAAATGAAATAGATGAAATATACCCAGGCGAAGCCGGGTCTTTCTGCTAGTACATATATATAATATATATCTCTTAAATAATATAAAAATGTCTGTCTGTCTGTCTGTTCTCTATGCGCGACCAAAACTACTGGACCGATTTT